>JAZHYW010021882.1:0-159121 GCA_037355805.1 Ixodes ricinus
GGGCCATCATCAGGCCGTCGCTGGAAGCCGCCGCTCTTGGTCCGGAATCAATAACGAAAACCGGCCCGGAGCGAGGAGCATTTGTCGGCGCGAAATCGGCGGCCAGTGCCGGCCCGTTGTCGGATAATCTGTTTGAGCAGTTTTTGGAACCGAAGCTGAGAGCCGCCGTCGGCCCAAACTTGGCGGCTGGCGTCGGACCGTCTTCGTCATGGTGTAGCAAAACTAGAACTGGGACGAAACTGGCACCCGACGCTGGCCCGATAACCTCTCCCGAGCCGGCCCGTTGTCGTGCCGATTTCCTGTGCTACTTGGGAACGCTCAGATACATCAAGCCAGCTAGAAGTTCAGCAAGAATTGGCAAACAAATGTTCTATAGTTTTTTTTGTTTTTGTTTTTTTACTTACGTTTATATAAATTTAGAGGGCTAACGTTCATCTAGATTCAGCGGGTTAACACGCCCCTACCAGACATTTCGGACCAACTCTTGGATACATTTTGTCAGCTAACGTTCAGTAAGATTTAGCGGGCAAACTTTTCGGAGTAATGTTCAGATAAAATTACTAGGCAAACATTCAGACAAATAATGGGCTAACCTTTAACTAAAGTTAGTGGGCTAAAGTCCTATTAAATGTCTTTTGGCACAGTGTTCAGATGACTTTAGCCCGCTAACGTTCAGCTAGATTTAGCTGGCGAGCGACCCACTGATAGTTTTCTACTAATGCTCAAATAATTGAAGAGGACTAACCTTCAACTAGATTTAGCGGGTTAAACGTGCCTACTAAAATTTTCGGGCCAACGTTCAGATAAATTTAGCAAGTTCAAGTTGAGCTAGATTCAGCGGACGAACGCCCTACCAAACTGAGTGTTGAAGAAGAGCGTAAAGACCCTTGTGTTAGAACTGCGTGCAACGCATGCAAGCTGTCAGTGTAAGCACTGCGGAGCGAGTCAAAACAGCGCTTTGAATAATGTGGAACGCAAACACATACGCAAGCAATTGCACAGCCATCTAGATGCGCATATGCAAGCTGATCCAAGCAATCTAAGGCCAGTACGTATTCGGACAAGTAAACCCGAGTTTCGCTCTGTTCCGTGCGCGACGAGAGCAACGAGATGGGAAGGCGTACGCATGCCCAAATTGTTGAGTGAGCGAACGTGCATAAAACTTGCGGAGTTGCGTACGTGTGGAGCACGCGCAGTGTGGCGCTCGCAACGCTAACGCAAACGCAGAGGGCTTCCTTTGCTTGCTCCTCTACGCTATACTGAAACTCCCCAGATAGAGAGTTTTCCTAGATCGTTTCCAATGTCCCGTAACACTCTCCGCAACCCGCTACGATACCCGGAATTCTACAGTCAAGGCCATCGGCGCGCAGGCGCAGTAGCGGCTTCATCGTTGCGGAGGACTTAGCGGAGGAGGAAACGCGGCCTACGAGAGCTCCTAAACGTTTCGGGCTAACGTTAAGATATAATCAGCGGTCTAACGTTCGGATAGATTTAGCGGGTTAATGCCCTACTAAATTTTTCCGGCCAACGTTCAGGTAAACATAGCAGTCTAACGTTTATCTACATTTGGCGGGCTAACGTCGTACGTATTTAAGCGCAACGCCGCTATGAGTCACGTGGTTCGTCCACCACAAATCGCGTGGCTCATGTCACAAGGAATCACATGGACACGTAACGTATGTCGAGCCACGCCATGCCACTTGACATTAAAGGGGTACTCCGGCAATTTTTGAGCAACCCAGCCTAACTATATTTTCGAAATCGCCATCGTTTACTCTTTCCGGTATGCTATTTAGTATTGCGAAAGTCAAAATAGTTATTGTGGAATCGGCATATGAAAATGACGCCAAAACTAAGATTCAAATATACCCGCACTTTTCATTGCCGTGACGTCACGGGATGGCAGGCTTGTGGTTCGAGCGGGCAGTCTAAAAATAAACTATGCCGAGCATTTGTTTCGTGCTGCTGCGCGGAAGCTGGAGCGACCTTCCAAAGCATTCACTTGATACCATAAAACTGTTTGTAATCGATTGGGAACGAAGTCTTACAGCCCAAAGAGTGAACCCCTGCCTTCCCACGACGTCTCTTTTTCAATGTTGCCAGTAGAGACTTTCACTTTGAAAAACACGACGGGGACCAAAATTGTAAATTCTATACCTTCCTGAAAAAAAACACGATATTTTGGCCAAATATTTGGGTTACTATTTCAGCGATGGTTGCTGGTGTGTTTAGGAAGTTTTTAGGCAAATCGGGGACTATGAAGAAAACGCCGGAGTACTCACCTGACCCACGGTGTGGAGTGGTGGGGCCACGTGACATCACGGCGACCACAACGCTATTAGATCTGGTAACGCCAGGTGACAAGTCGTTGTATTACGTGATGTCCCTTGACCTCGTTGTAACGAAGTTGAGAGCCGGGCTAGTTGGTCGTTAAGGATGGTGTAGGTGTGACAGCGCGCAACAACGAGGACTAATAAAAGGAAGACACAGAACACCGGACGAGCGCTCGTCCTGTGTCGTGTCTTCCTTTTCTTAGTCGTCGTTGTTAGGCGCTGTTACCATGTTTGACTACGTTGCTTGACGTCAGGTCACGTGACGGCGTGGTTTTCATGTGACACAATGACTTGACGTCACGTGACGTGACCCCGTCGCGCGACGTCATGACGTCGCGTGACATTGACGCCTTGCGACGTCTTGTCACTTTTCCCGCCTCGGTGGCTCCGAGGCAGAGTGCTTGCCAACGGATCCTCTCTGGCCGTTTCGATTTCCGGCCGAGCTTACCGCAATCTGACCGAGGCTTGTTACGGAGAAGGCGACGAGTATATGAGATTTCAATTGAACCTCAAATGATCCCCAGGTGTTTGAAATTAATCCTCGATCCTCCGTCTGGGGCGTGCCGTAGATCAACACCACCTATAGCTGGTGACATGCTAATGTATAGTGGAAGCTTTTACCTCCTCTTTCATTTAATTTCATTTTATCACCTTAAGAACCTCTTGAGCTGGAGGCATTACATAACGGGGGTGTCAAATTCGATTTTTTATAATTAAACCAAAAGCACCGCAAAAAATAGGAAAAGATAAGGAAATACAATTATATTAACAGTATTCAAACATTTTTAAAATCTCGCGCGAAAAAACACTTGCGGTCATTACTAGTTGCCAAGCTTGAGGGCAGACTATTCCAATCTGATCCCCTTTCCAAACTTTCCACTTTCCAATTCCAACCTTTCCGCGTTCGCTCTGCTAAGTGGAAAGAGGCGGGAGGAGCTTCAACTGCACTCTTAACCTGTCACCCACTGTATAATTAACAAGTTCTGCGAAGGACCTGTCTTCCTACATATAACGTCATTACGTCGATTATCAACTCAGTAATTGCGTTGATTGGACACAAGGGTGCAGTCGAACGCTGACGCTGCAATGGTTTCCATTCTGTACCTTCGCTCCATCTGACTGTTTCGACTGACAAGTTCCACTGCACGGGCTTTGATGATTTGAGGTGGTGTAGGCCACATTCCCTTCGCTGGTTTGACGCGTAAACTCCCGAATTCGGTGACACCCACGTAGCTCCGCTACTTGACACCATGGCGTAGCCAGAGTCGGACCGCGCCGTCGTCAGCTAAATGAATAATGTCGCGCTTAATTCATTGGGTTAACGTGCAGCTAAATTAGTATTAGCTAAATTCAGACGGTCATCCCGGTCCTTCTAAATTATTTTGTTTTTATTTTTGCTATGACTTTTTCTTTTTTTGTCAATATACTACATATCCCCCCCCCCCCTTCTTTTCATTATACAATGCTTCATCGAGCCCTTGAAGGGACCCTGAACTCCAAGAATATACTTTTGAAAGTTCCTGGGTAGGACCTATATCCCAGAAAATTACCTTTCCACGAAAACAAAACAGCATAATATTTAAGTCGTTAGATTCACATTTAGCTAGGAGCGAGACTGAAACATACCTCTATATGGGGCTTCGAAAATGCATTCTTTAACATATGTTGTATCAATGCAGTTCATACAGTTTATTTGCGCGTTAAGTGTTATATTAAAAGAAAACAAATTCAAACTCTATTTTCTTAATATTTATATCATTAAGCGAGAGTTGAAGCGTAAAAGTTATAGTTATCCTAATGAAGCTACCTAGAGCGGGAACTCAGTCCTATTTGTACGAATAAATGTGTAAGACGTATTTAAATGTTATCATGGTGGAAGCTTGCGCCTGCAACTAAGGAGTAAAAATCTAGCGATGGACCGAATCTGCCGAGCTTCAGATTCGGCAAAGTTCGGCAAATGCCGAACTTTTGAAGGAAAGTTCGACAAAGATTCGGCAAATGTCTGCGCACGCGCGAGAATGCGACGGGGCCATGGACAGAAAATGGTTGCCGTGCAGTCGTGCGGTTAAAATCGTACAGTGTATTACAACCAGCGGTTACGGCGAGGTGTGGAGTAGGCAACACAGTAACTGTGCGTTTGTGAGCGAGTGTGATTCTCTTCAATATTTTCTGCCTCAAGAACAGAGAATCGACCAGTAATTTACGCAGTCCACTGGGCAAGTGACAAATGATGCGGGACATTCTGGATAACGTGGTTTTCATTTGACCTTTCCAGTGATGCGACGAAGTAGTTGAAACATCGACTGACAGTTACTTTAAAGCACTCCTCGCATTTATAACAATCCTGTTTTCAACTCACGAGTAGTTTGTGCCAAAACAAAATACATATTGCTTTTAATTGGCGTCATTTCGCGATTTCCATGTCTGCAAATAACTAAACGCAGAACTATCATGTTCGACGTTGCACATCCGACATTCCTAACTCTTCCCATCTTCCTAAACGTCCGTGTGTGTCCTAACACCAACAACCGACATTTTAAAGGTTAAACACAAGACGTTGCGAATATGGGACACACACTTTCATGCAAAGTTGGCGTCAAGTGACTCAGATCGAAAAACATGCATTTTTACAATAATATCGCTATCTCTTCTAGTGAATGCTCAGCAACTGTTGCATTCGTTTTCGCGAACGAAAGGGTAACTTCCAGAGAAAACAAGAACGCAGTGTTATTTTCTTCATTTTAAAATGTACAAACATTTGCAGAGAGATCAGTGGCTTGCGCTGATGACGCCTCAAAACCGAAACTCTCGTAGCGTGATTCGTGACTGCGCCCGCTACTGCCCAACCTCGTTGTCACGCCACTTCTGCAAGCAGTCACTAAAATTGCCAGTAAACACACAAAAACGACACCGATACAATTAACTTGTAGAATATCACCTTATTTAGTAAAAACTGTGTTTCTTAAGCATTACATGCTGCATTTAAGATAAAAAAAGAAAACACATCAAACTTTTTTTCGCCGGAAAAAATATAAACATCAACGTTAAGTCTGGTAACAATATATTTTCCTCGAATCTTTTCCGAATCTTTTGAAAAGTTCCGCAAAAGTTCGACCAACGTTAAGTCTGGTAACAATGTATTTTTCGCGAATCTTTGCCGAATCTTTTGAAAAATTCGGCAAAAGTTCGGTTTTGCCGAATCCCAAGATTCGGCGCCGAATTTTCGATTAGGCAAAGGTTCGGCCCATATTAGTAAAAACAGGCCGTAGCACAGCCTGCGAGACTTACAAGAGGGGCGGATTTTATTTCATAAAAGAGCGGTTAAATCAACGTCCGTCAATTTGAAACTGTGAAACACCTAGTATTTTGTAATAATTGTTTCAAAATTTCGACGCAAACGATTGTTCTTAGCAAAAAAAAAGAAAGATCTTCATAAGAGGATTATTGAGGAAAATATTAGGATTACGCGAGTTGAAAATTGTATAAGAATGCAGTCACTGTCTTTGAACGCTGAGACACGGGCGTTTTTGTATGTTCAGCTCATTTGTGTCGCGCGATAGTGAATGTATGTTTATCCTCAATGACTTTATGTCTTGTGGTGTTTGTTTGTGGTCGACATCTTCCTCTACTTCTTTGTCCGTCCAAGACACTAGTGTGTTTGTTCTTCTAGTCCCTCGTGTCCCGTTGTAGTGTGGTGTTTGCCTTCTCCTGTTTGTAATGAAGCTTCCCATACCGTCGCTTCTGCAAGTCATGGTTTTACCATTTATATTTGGAGGTGTACACCGAACTTCAGACTGACATTAAATCTGTGGCTGAATGCTTAAGCCTTTCACGATGTAGAACTTCAGATGATGAGGGGATGTGTTTTCGAGAACAAGAAAGAAGCTTGTCCTTAATTAAATCATTTTTGTGCTGGTTATGAGACGGTGTTGTACTTCTTCATTCTGTTCCTGGTCTCAAGGTTCCTTATTAGGGATATTTATTTTTGCAACCGTTTTGTTATTTATCGACCGAACCTGTTCACTATACAAGGGGAAACATTCTGTAGCAAAACGGTCAAAGGCACTTGTCCGCATTCTTGAACTCTGACTTAAGGTGTGCACCCAGACTCATCTTTTTGTCGAAAATTCAAAACAAGGTTCCACACGAGTAGAGAGGTTCAATTACAGAATGCCTACAGTTCAATTAGTGGTCGTGGCTTGCAGATGATTTGAAATGAATGGTGCAGTGTCTTTGCTGTGAATTTGAGAAAATACATTACTCGTTTTTTGTAACCATATATTTTGTCGCTTAGAAGGTAAACATTGGACAGACGTCCGTCTGGTTGTGGGAAATAAATATTGAAATACGACGACCAATCAATCCCTAAATCAGGGGCTCAACGTTTCGAAGCCTGTTCGGCTTCTTCTCCACAGGCGCCTGAAGAAGAAGCTGAACAAGTTTCGAAACGTTGGGCCCCTGATTTAGGGATTGGCTAGGTCGTCGTATTTTAATAATAATTTTGTCGTTTCAAACAGATTTGTTTACTAGACATCCGCTGTTCTTGTTTTTTTGTTTTTTTTTACTAAGTACGTTCAGAGTAGAAAGTATCGATTAGTGTATTGCATAGGCCACATAAGTGAAACGCAACTCGTTTGTAGAGGCTGCAATCTGTGTAATGAAATCAAGATATCCCAAAATGGCAAAAATAAATGTCATTTGTAGCTGGGCGACATCAACAGGCCATGCATTTTAAAGCATTACTATAGTTACCTACAGCGTAATAAATGCAGATTCTGGTTATTATATTCACGCGTCATTTTGGAGATTCGTTGTTCCGCGCTCTGATGATCTAATGCCACAATGTTATTGGCTACGCAAGGATAAATAGATGCTCCGAACTCGCCCGGCCCTGTGTGTCTTAAGCTGTCATTCCACACAGTTTCAACATTTACTCATCAAATGACAACAATTTGAAAATATTCTAATCTTGTTTTCAAAAAACACCATCATCGATTTAAAAAATAAATTCGAAGCACCACTGATCTTAAGTTGTGGACGTGCATCTTACATCTATACTTTAAATTCAAAACATTACAAGCTGTGGCGTGGAAAGCAGATTATAACCAGAAATAAAATAACATAAAATTGACCAAACATATGACTCACCACAATTCCAGCGATGGTGCGTGAATATTCCAGGACACGATGACGTCACAGATGAGGGTCTCCACACACAAAAAGAAATCCCTGGGCACGAACCACCAAATAATTCACACAAACGCACCACGATTCACCCAGCCTCAGCACCAACGCACCAGGGTGAAAAAAGGGGATGTCGTTGACACTGCTTCAATCAACACAATTCAACCATACGTCACGCGATCATTGACGTCGATATCCAGGTCGCACAACCGGGCTCGGCCAATCTGTCTCGTCGTGAAGCAGACGACACTGCAGAGCGCCGAAATGGTCACGCCGTTAAGTTGTGTGTGGTTGCACTGGCGCCGATCCGCCGCACCCGGGAGGAGTGAGGAATACTAAACGAGGACAATCTAAGAAAAATCAAAACGTAAAATAACTGGGAGAGTGCCGCCGAAGCGGCGACGGCGACGGCAAAGTCGCGACCACAGCTCCAAGCCTAGCAACAGGCGACTGAGACGCACGCAGACGACACTGGAGCGGGGACCACTCTTCCCCAGACGCGGGGAATCTAGGGAAGCGTGGCCACGGATATTGGGGAATATCTGGGGGAAAACACTCTCCCAGCGCCACTGCTTGAGCGAGCGGAGCGCTAGGCGGAGATCGAGCGCACTAATGCTTGCCGAAAACGAAATCAAAAGGAAAGAGAGAGGCAAGCTCAAAATGGATTGAAAGAGAAAAAAAAGATATAACCGCCGGCGCACAACCACGTGATTGAGAGAGGAGGTTTACCTGGCAGAAAATTGGGCTCTGGTCGTAAACAGTGTGGGCTGCCAAGTTTTGAGATTGTCACAGTAAAGAAAGCGGGCGCTTTGGCACTCCAGAGGGTTCGAAGTGGGTTACGAGTGTCGGTGGTTGAAGGCGGGTATTGCTAAATGCTTGTTTACTTTAGACTCGTATATTTCGCGAGCTGGGGTGAGGGGGATATGGTTTTTGAAGCTGCGTACTGAGCCCCCAAAATAAACGCTACAGTCTCAAAGCGCGCACAAGAAGAAAATAAGAGATTAGATTTTCGAGCAAGGTCGATGGCTTATGCAGACAATTTTACGCGCATTTGTTTAAATATGTGTTAATCACCTCAGTTTTTATTGGTTGTAAAAATCTATATACGGGTAAATGCAAAAAAAGAATATATATATATATATATATATATATATATATATATATATATATATATATATATATATATATATACAGGGTGTTTCACGAGAGGTGGACAAATTCCGATAATATGAAAACTATGCGTCGCACCAAAAAAAGGCTTGTGTTGTATTGGTCCTGGCCGGGGCCTATTTAGAAAATGATTAAAGTCCGAGATAATTATATTGTTAATTATTTTTGCGTAATTAACTTTATTAATATTGTTTAAGGGCATGGTTTCAATTAGAAAATTGCTCAGCATCATCGAAAAACACTAAATCAACAAATTGCAGAGCGATAGTGCACGCGAAGCATTTACGGCTTTCTGAAAAACCGCACAAATTCGACGGGTTTTTAGTTTCGGTTTGTATCGGAGCGCATCTCAGCCCCGGCAGCACCGCGCCCCGTGGAGAGATAGTGCATCCAACCTCTGCTGCGCTGTCATCGCGCGACGCAGCAGAGGCTGGTTGCACTATCTCTCCACGGTGCGCGGTGCTGCCGGGGCTGAGATGCGCTCCGATAACAAACCGAAACTAAAAAACCCGTCGAATTTGTGCGGTTTTCAGAAAGCCGTAAAATGCTTCGCGTGCCTTCTATCGTTCTGCAATTTGTTGATTTAGTGTTTATTTATGATGCTGAGCAATTTTCTAATTGAAACCATGCCCTTAAACCCAATAATAAAAAAGTTAATTACGCAAAAATAATTAACATTATAATTATCTCGGACTTTAATAATTTTCCTAAATAGGCCTCTGGCCCAGGACCAAAACGACACAAGCCTTTTTTTGGTGCGACGCGCAGTTTTCGCAATATCGAATTTGTCCACATTTCGTGAAACACCCTGTATATATATATATATACAACTTGTTTAATGCGTCGAAATAATTCCTTTCAGATGAAGCTCATCTAGGCATTAATTGAGCTCCTTGTTCTGGCTCTGCGGGCTGCGTCTTGAGCTGAGCCATCATTTCGTCCACCTCATCCTCCAGCCAGTCCCTTCTTTGTATTCTTCGGCAGTCTTCCAGGATGCTCTCGAAGGTTCGCTTTAAGACTACCGACTGCATGTATGCCATCAGCCTGTCGGTGACTTCGAGCTGTTTCATATATCCCTTGAAATGTCTTGTCACCAGTCCATCCCAGGTCATCGCCACTGGTACTGTAACTACTTTGCACCCGGGGTACATTACCTTGAGCTCATTTTTCAGTACGTCGTATTTCTGAGATTTTCGCAACTCGGTCTTGGCCAGGATGTTCTTGTTGGTGATGCCAACCTCAGTCAGTGTGATTTCCTTCGTTCTCCGGTCATGTATCATCAGGTCGGGCTTGTTGTATTCAAGGGACAGTTCCGTCTCTATCTTTACGTCCGATTTTATCTTTACCCTATCATTCGATGTTACCTTTTCAACTTTGTACTTCTTCAGCTTACTACTCCGATTCAATCCATACTCCTTGGTGTAAAGAAAGTGAAGGCATCTGACAACTTCATCATGGCGTTTCTTGTAGTACAGGTCCAGTATTCCGCCACAGTGTGTCGCCAGGTGTTCCACTGACCTTGAGCCCTTGAAGCAGTGGGGACATCTTTTTGACATTCCTCCAAAGTACAGGTTACGATCCTGTAATTTGGTGAGCATCCCCTCCTGCTGTGGCGACATGTTGCCTTTGGTCAGCCACATTGATGACATTTTTTGGTCGTAGATGCTGGGCACCACACTGCTGTTGTCGACTTCGTTATCCTCGGCTCGGGCATCTTCGTTGGCACTGTCTCCATTATTAAAAACAATGCCGTGCATCGCCTTCTCCTTTATTCGCGTCATTCGACTCTCTTCCTGTTTTTTTTTTATGTTTTTCTCTGTCAAGTTGGTCTCTTTCAAGTTGGTACTTTTCCTTCAGGTACTCACATATTCGCCCAAGCTGGGTGTTTTCCTCTTTCTCCTCTTCCATCAGCGGTCTTGTCTGCGGGTACTTTTCAAAGGATTTTAACATTTTGAATAGCATTAGCTCAGCTTTCTCCTCCACGCAAGCGAGTCCAGATCGAGCACCGGCGGAGGCGGTTGATCTGGCCTACCGCGTTCGGCTTTGGCTAGCAGACGGCGTTCGTAAAATGGCGTCAGCTGTTGCTGGCTTCACGCGGCGGTACCGTGCGTGCTTCCAGTCATTCGGTGTTCGTTGCCATGGTGACGGCGAGGAACGCAGACGAACTTTATCTTGCGGAAGAACGCCGCGGCGAAGCGATACCAGGTGCGTTCTAAGGCCCTTCCTGCATGCTTTTCAATGGGCGGAAGGCGAACAAAAAGAGTTCGAAATAAGGACTTAACGCAGAAGGCTGCATTTCTCCAGCGCCTCATAATTTGACGAGCCTTACACGAAAATCATGTTTTTTTGGCCATCCCGCGTCCTGTTTTTTTTTATCCGTAACATGGGTCTAAAGTATCAAACTGCCAGCGAGTGTTCTAAAATGCGTCTTTGGCGCGTCGAAACGTAAAAGAGGGGCGAGCCAATCAAAAGGGCCACGTAGAAAACGCGTAGAGAATTCGCGATGACGGGGCAGCCATGTTCGTGCCATCATTGGTTGAGGTCGGGAGTAAACAAACGCCCGTGAGAGCATTCGGAGGGTAGACCAACGCACGAGGTGCGCGAGGAGCGGACCAACTTGCACGCCGTACAGTCAGCGACACACGTAAGAAGCCGCTATATACTCCGTGTCAGATTAAGTCCGACCACGGCCAACACCTCTGAGACAGCTTTCAAGCCTGCACGTCACGTCACATGACGTCACGTGCGGGGAGCTTGCACAGGCGCTGACTGGATTCGAGTGCCGCGTCAGCCTTCGCGTGGTATACCATGATGGGAAACGAGATCAACGCGAAAGCTGACGCGGCTCCTTTGTTCGCTGGCAATAGCAGGTTCAAAATATTCTGCGAAGAAAAAGATCGAGTACACCTAAAGCGTGTTTCACATGCAGCGATTGGCCCAGAGCGGCGCATTTCTGTCATCGCAGCGCTCGTGCCGCTCAACCGCTGGTGCTGGCCAGAGCGCCGCGACGGCAGAAACTGCGTCGTCGCTCCCTTTCTCGTCTGCTACGTACTAGTGCGCGCGCGCTTCGGGATATCGGAGGCCATGGCGCAGAGGCCAATGGGAGCCCCGTCGACGCGCGCCAGCCAATGGAACCGAAGGATCGGGGAAACTAGGTGGCGTTTTCGCGCTTCAAACTGATGACGTCAGCTCGCTCCATGAGACAGTTAATGCTTTCGCCTTAAAATCGCAGGATCGCAGCGCATTCGCAGTGTCAAATGCTTTAGTCCCTAACAGCAGACGCACCCAAACAAGGATGCGGGTTTGGCTCAACCGGCTGCATAGGATCGTGGCGTCGCTTTTGGTCGGATTCAACGACAAAGGTGTCTACACCTAGCGCTTATCACCCAGGCGAAAATTGCTCTGTCACTGGGCTGTGGACGCGTGCGTGGCGCTTCATATTTCGTAGAAGCGAGCTACTGCGCGCGCTCAGAACGCCTTCCCAAACCCAGGAGGCAAAGAGGACAGCGCGTAAGAAGGCCATTATTGCAAAGCTCTATTGGGAAATCCTCCGACAAACAGTTTGGCGGTGCCGGAATTGCGACTCCGGCTCTCCTCATTACCGATCGACTATGCTAATTAGTACACGGTGTAGCGGTTAGCATACCTCAGCGGTAATGAGGAGGCCCGAAATTCAAATCCCGGTACCGCCAAATTTCGTCCTTCGGACACTCAGCTTCAATCATTCGCATACATTTCGACTATCCTTTTCCAGAAACGGCGGAGCAAAAAACAATAAAAATGACCTGTACTCGTTTGTGTTTATAATCGTTAAGTTTTATCGTTATTAATGCGAAAATGTGCATAGCACTGTCCAGGTAATATTATCTCACTAGCAATTTTTATTCCGATACACATTAAAGGTGATTGTTTAAAACAACAACGTGCATAATTACCATAGTAAGCAGTATCGCGATACCAATGCACCGCGATACAAATTTAGAAATGCATTGTAGCGACAGTGACTGTAGCCAAATACCATGGCTGTGTTCCAAATCCTACCCAAATGGATCCGAGTTCCTCCAACGGGTTATGTCACGTGACAACACAGATTCAAAAGCGCTGAACGCTGGTAAGTTTTAGAACGCCAAAGTACCAAACCCTTACTTTAGAGTAAGATCGAGTAAATTTTGGAAGACGGCCTATGTAAGCCAATACTGGCAACTCCCGCGGAGAGCGGGCGAAAAGTGATCGCAGCGCCCCTGGCGAGCTCGGAGTCTCCGCTAGCAGACGAATTCTTCGCAACGCATTAGTTTTGCCTATGTCCGTGCGAGGTGACCAATGAAAAAAAAATATTGTCACCCGTACTCACTGCTTTGAATGTTAAAAATATGTGCAACCTTATGAGTGAAGGACATCTTCGCGTGGAAAATATGTTACAGCTTTCAGGTGCAACTTTAGGGGTCTCGTGAAGAAAACACTTTGTCACAACGTATGTAAGCCAAGCAAAACACGAATGTACCTCCGCGCTGTTTATAGATTAAGGGCAATGTACAAACATTTGAGAACATAGCTGCGTTTCAACTTTAATGTTCTTATCAGTCCATTCGTTTTCTTGTTGAAATTCCCATTTCTTATGAATGTTTTGCTTATAACCGTTTTGTCGAATGGGCGAGCTGGCTAATCCCATAAGCTCGTCTCCGGATGAAGAAGCAAAAGGCAATTTCGAACCACGTATGTACGTTACTGCGATGTCCGTATGCTCTGGAAGAAGTCGATTATGCATATGCAAATCTGACGCTACTACTGAAATTAATAAAAGCGGAGTTTCAAGAAAAGCAGACTTTTCGGGCGTGCAAAAGAAAAAAGAGGAAAGCGTTGTAGCGCAAATAAAGGTGATTTCGGTCCCGTTATATACGGTGCACAAATTCCGATTGCTAGCGCCGGGACAACTAACGTCTTCTGCGTCTTTCCTAAAAGCCGGCACCTGTAGGACCGTTTTCAACTCCTTCCAAATTTTCGAATTCGACTCTCTTTTTATGTTTGAGGCGAAGCTACCCGGGCGCGCTCTTTCCTGCTTTTATGTTGTGCTTTTTTGTTGCTTTTTTCTTTCTATTTTGTTTACTTGATGTTGGAGCCATCGCGTATTTTGCTTTGCGTTGTTTGGCTAGTTTTCACTCTCTTTCACTTCGGCGCTCACTGCCGCCGGTTCGTCTCCTCGTCTACTACGCTGTGCTCGGACTGATGGCCGTCTGGAACTTTGTTGTTGTTTTTGTTTTCTACAACTGTCGTCTGGGATAACCTCCTATTTCCGCCTTCGATTCAGTTTCTATTTCGAAATATTCATATATGCTTTTTTGATAGTTATTTAATATATCAAAAAGGGATAGCTCGTTATACATTTCTATTCGCATTTGATTTGTGTACGCGGTCACGTCTGCTATGGGTCATCGTTGGTTGATCAACCGGCCGCCTTAGGACATACACCAGCGCATATTTCGAGATGGCAGGGATGCCATGGGCTGCCTACCATTGCAAAACAAGTTTTTGCGATGTGGTGGAAAATACTTTTTTCGTTTCCCAAAGACCGGACAAACGTGAGTAATTAGGTTACTGCAGCATTCAAATTAAACTGGAAGAGCTATCCAAGTCTGGCATCGAAATCTCCACTGACACCTCAACAGATGATTTTGACAACTCCACGGATATCACGCAGAATTTCACCGACAACAGACCGGATGCTCAACTGAACACCCAGTCCTATGGAGCGGGCGGGCAGCCAGTCAGATCTGTCATCATGCTTGGAAAGTCCAACCTCAATAAGAAACATAGAACAGCTCAAAAGACATTCTGCTGAAGCACAAGCACTATTCACATGCGAACATGACACCACCCTCTGACTTAGCTCGTCACCTAGCCGGAAACATCACCCGTGCCTTCGACACACATTTCACTGATGTATTGCACCAGGGGAAGAGTTCAGCTAAGGCCCGGACTTGAGGCCGCTGATCGACACTCAAAACAAAGGCACGGTGTGCAAAGCTTGCCTGGACATGTACGTCAACAAATACTTGAATTTATTTTTGAACTGCTTCGGTCAAGCGAGCAAACGAAAAACCTACCATAGTCACTGAGAAAAAAATGCGAAATGAGAAAAAGTCACACACTGCTCGCACGAACCAAATTGCAGCGTGCGACTCTTATTTACCGGGCAGTGTGAGGGGCGTGGAACCGGCGCAGCGATGACGGTGCCGTTCACGAAATTCCTACTGCTTACGCAGGTCATTTCCAGTGTTCCTCAACACCAGTCCTACATCGACAACAACATCGTCCAAGGATCCCTCGCGACATCACGGTGGATCGACGGAGGGCAAGATTATAGCGATTCCCTGAACCTGACGAGGGCGTCGACTCGATTTCCGGCCGATGCGACTTGCCGCTCTACGAACACTGGAGTGGCAACGCGGTTGTCTACACTCTACTGAAAAGGCGGACTCTCCCAGTCTGCTGTTGGGGCAGTGGAACTGGGGCAGCGATGACGGTGCCGTTCACGAAATTCCTACTGCTTACGCAGGTCATTTCCAGTGTTCCTCAACACCAGTCCTACATCGACAACAACATCGTCCGAGCGATCCCTCGCGACATCACGGTGGATCGACGGAGGGCAAGATTATAGCGATTCCCTGAACCTGACGAGGGCGTCGACTGATTTCGGCCGATGCGACTTGCCGCTCTACGAACACTGGAGTGGCAACGCGGTTGTCTACACTCTACAAAAGGCGGACTCTCCCAGTCTGCTGTTGGGGCGTGGAACCAGCGCAGCGATGACGGTGCCGTTCACGAAATTCCTACTGCTTACGCAGGTCATTTCCAGTGTTCCTCAACACCAGTCCTACATCGACAACAACATCGTCCAAGGATCCCTCGCGACATCACGGTGGATCGACGGAGGGCAAGATTATAGCGATTCCCTGAACCTGACGAGGGCGTCGACTGATTTCGGCCGATGCGACTTGCCGCTCTACGAACACTGGAGTGGCAACGCGGTTGTCTACACTCTACAAAAGGCGGACTCTCCCAGTCTGCTGTTGGGGCGTGGAAGCGGCGCAGCGATGACGGTGCCGTTCACGAAATTCCTACTGCTTACGCAGGTCATTTCCAGTGTTCCTCAACACCAGTCCTACATCGACAACAACATCGTCCAAGGATCCCTCGCGACATCACGGTGGATCGACGGAGGGCAAGATTATAGCGATTCCCTGAACCTGACGAGGGCGTCGACTGATTTCGGCCGATGCGACTTGCCGCTCTACGAACACTGGAGTGGCAACGCGGTTGTCTACACTCTACAAAAGGCGGACTCTCCCAGTCTGCTGTTGGGGCGTGGAACCGGCGCAGCGATGACGGTGCCGTTCACGAAATTCCTACTGCTTACGCAGGTCATTTCCAGTGTTCCTCAACACCAGTCCTACATCGACAACAACATCGTCCAAGGATCCCTCGCGACATCACGGTGGATCGACGGAGGGCAAGATTATAGCGATTCCCTGAACCTGACGAGGGCGTCGACTGATTTCGGCCGATGCGACTTGCCGCTCTACGAACACTGGAGTGGCAACGCGGTTGTCTACACTCTACAAAAGGCGGACTCTCCCAGTCTGCTGTTGGGGCGTGGAACCGGCGCAGCGATGACGGTGCCGTTCACGAAATTCCTACTGCTTACGCAGGTCATTTCCAGTGTTCCTCAACACCAGTCCTACATCGACAACAACATCGTCCAAGGATCCCTCGCGACATCACGGTGGATCGACGGAGGGCAAGATTATAGCGATTCCCTGAACCTGACGAGGGCGTCGACTGATTTCGGCCGATGCGACTTGCCGCTCTACGAACACTGGAGTGGCAACGCGGTTGTCTACACTCTACAAAAGGCGGACTCTCCCAGTCTGCTGTTGGGGCGTGGAACCGGCGCAGCGATGACGGTGCCGTTCACGAAATTCCTACTGCTTACGCAGGTCATTTCCAGTGTTCCTCAACACCAGTCCTACATCGACAACAACATCGTCCAAGGATCCCTCGCGACATCACGGTGGATCGACGGAGGGCAAGATTATAGCGATTCCCTGAACCTGACGAGGGCGTCGACTGATTTCGGCCGATGCGACTTGCCGCTCTACGAACACTGGAGTGGCAACGCGGTTGTCTACACTCTACAAAAGGCGGACTCTCCCAGTCTGCTGTTGGGGCGTGGAACCGGCGCAGCGATGACGGTGCCGTTCACGAAATTCCTACTGCTTACGCAGGTCATTTCCAGTGTTCCTCAACACCAGTCCTACATCGACAACAACATCGTCCAAGGATCCCTCGCGACATCACGGTGGATCGACGGAGGGCAAGATTATAGCGATTCCCTGAACCTGACGAGGGCGTCGACTGATTTCGGCCGATGCGACTTGCCGCTCTACGAACACTGGAGTGGCAACGCGGTTGTCTACACTCTACAAAAGGCGGACTCTCCCAGTCTGCTGTTGGGGCGTGGAACCGGCGCAGCGATGACGGTGCCGTTCACGAAATTCCTACTGCTTACGCAGGTCATTTCCAGTGTTCCTCAACACCAGTCCTACATCGACAACAACATCGTCCAAGGATCCCTCGCGACATCACGGTGGATCGACGGAGGGCAAGATTATAGCGATTCCCTGAACCTGACGAGGGCGTCGACTGATTTCGGCCGATGCGACTTGCCGCTCTACGAACACTGGAGTGGCAACGCGGTTGTCTACACTCTACAAAAGGCGGACTCTCCCAGTCTGCTGTTGGGGCGTGGAACCGGCGCAGCGATGACGGTGCCGTTCACGAAATTCCTACTGCTTACGCAGGTCATTTCCAGTGTTCCTCAACACCAGTCCTACATCGACAACAACATCGTCCAAGGATCCCTCGCGACATCACGGTGGATCGACGGAGGGCAAGATTATAGCGATTCCCTGAACCTGACGAGGGCGTCGACTGATTTCGGCCGATGCGACTTGCCGCTCTACGAACACTGGAGTGGCAACGCGGTTGTCTACACTCTACAAAAGGCGGACTCTCCCAGTCTGCTGTTGGGGCGTGGAACCGGCGCAGCGATGACGGTGCCGTTCACGAAATTCCTACTGCTTACGCAGGTCATTTCCAGTGTTCCTCAACACCAGTCCTACATCGACAACAACATCGTCCAAGGATCCCTCGCGACATCACGGTGGATCGACGGAGGGCAAGATTATAGCGATTCCCTGAACCTGACGAGGGCGTCGACTGATTTCGGCCGATGCGACTTGCCGCTCTACGAACACTGGAGTGGCAACGCGGTTGTCTACACTCTACAAAAGGCGGACTCTCCCAGTCTGCTGTTGGGGCGTGGAACCGGCGCAGCGATGACGGTGCCGTTCACGAAATTCCTACTGCTTACGCAGGTCATTTCCAGTGTTCCTCAACACCAGTCCTACATCGACAACAACATCGTCCAAGGATCCCTCGCGACATCACGGTGGATCGACGGAGGGCAAGATTATAGCGATTCCCTGAACCTGACGAGGGCGTCGACTGATTTCGGCCGATGCGACTTGCCGCTCTACGAACACTGGAGTGGCAACGCGGTTGTCTACACTCTACAAAAGGCGGACTCTCCCAGTCTGCTGTTGGGGCGTGGAACCGGCGCAGCGATGACGGTGCCGTTCACGAAATTCCTACTGCTTACGCAGGTCATTTCCAGTGTTCCTCAACACCAGTCCTACATCGACAACAACATCGTCCAAGGATCCCTCGCGACATCACGGTGGATCGACGGAGGGCAAGATTATAGCGATTCCCTGAACCTGACGAGGGCGTCGACTGATTTCGGCCGATGCGACTTGCCGCTCTACGAACACTGGAGTGGCAACGCGGTTGTCTACACTCTACAAAAGGCGGACTCTCCCAGTCTGCTGTTGGGGCGTGGAACCGGCGCAGCGATGACGGTGCCGTTCACGAAATTCCTACTGCTTACGCAGGTCATTTCCAGTGTTCCTCAACACCAGTCCTACATCGACAACAACATCGTCCAAGGATCCCTCGCGACATCACGGTGGATCGACGGAGGGCAAGATTATAGCGATTCCCTGAACCTGACGAGGGCGTCGACTGATTTCGGCCGATGCGACTTGCCGCTCTACGAACACTGGAGTGGCAACGCGGTTGTCTACACTCTACAAAAGGCGGACTCTCCCAGTCTGCTGTTGGGGCGTGGAACCGGCGCAGCGATGACGGTGCCGTTCACGAAATTCCTACTGCTTACGCAGGTCATTTCCAGTGTTCCTCAACACCAGTCCTACATCGACAACAACATCGTCCAAGGATCCCTCGCGACATCACGGTGGATCGACGGAGGGCAAGATTATAGCGATTCCCTGAACCTGACGAGGGCGTCGACTGATTTCGGCCGATGCGACTTGCCGCTCTACGAACACTGGAGTGGCAACGCGGTTGTCTACACCATAGAGTTATTACAATAAACGCTAGAGGCTCAGCTGGCGCTAGTGTCTACGGGACTTCCGGTTGCAAATTGAAGCAGACAGCATGCAGTCTACATTTCCAACCTCCCTGTGTATTCCTATGGGAAAACGCGCGTGAATTTTGTCTCTTCGCCGGAAAATAACATGAATAACTTTTGTCATATCGGTTGTAACGGATAGTATGTACCTTTATTGGTATTGTGAAAGTGTAATTGCTTTAGTTACAGCATTTTCTTTACCACTGAGCGATGTTAAACTTCGCTCTATTTCAGGCCCAAACCCTTGTTTCAAGGAAGGTATGTGAAAACGAGCGACGGTTCTAAGCAAACTAACGATCGAAAGGAATGTAGTGTGTGTTCAGGTTCGCTAGCATTTCGGTGGTGCTTATATATTGCTAATATGCCCGTCCTGTCATTGGATGAAAATGACTCCGTCGTGCCCATCTTTACGATCGGTTAAAGAAACATTCGAACGCAAAAAATAAAGCACGTGAGCTACGAAAGGTATGTCTTTTTATTATTTCCCATGTCGGGCAGTTTTTATCGGGCACCTGCTCTCTAGCTTCCCCTATTTGCAAAGATTTGGAGCGTGCGGGTGATGCTTTGAACCATTTGAACCCAGAACAAGCATCTTCACAGTACTTATTTATTGCAAATCTGACTATATACTACGTGACTTTCAATTTATTTTGATCGTCTGCAAGCACAAGGAGTTACTTATCCAGTGTTACTGCGTAGTTCTTGCCGTCTCTCTCGGTTTTCTACATGTCCTTCGTTCGTTTGGCACGTATATCCCCCATGTTGGAAAGCGTCGACGCCGTGTTCGCGCTAACAGTGTCCGACAGTGCACAAAAATACACGTACGAAGCCGTTTTAGCACCGTTTTTAATGCGATGAATTTGAAAGAAAAACGCCGTAACTGACCATTTATTTCGTCTGCGTGACTGAGAAATGTTCCAATGTGCCTAGTACGTACAAGTTATTCGTGATATTTGCTCTTATAATCGAGCGCAGAGAGAAAATGCACTCGCTTTTTCCCATAGGAATACATTACCGGAAGTCAAATTTAGACTGCTTGCTGTCTGCTTCAAAATGCAACAGCACACTAGCGCCAGCTGAGCCTCTAGCGTTTATTGTAATAACTCTATGGTCTACACTCTACAAAAGGCGGACTCTCCCAGTCTGCTGTTGGGGCGTGGAAGCGGCGCAGCGATGACGGTGCCGTTCACGAAATTCCTACTGCTTACGCAGGTTAGTAGATCATTGCCTAGCGCACGGTTTGCTGTATATGCGTTGCCGGTCCCACCCCAAAATCTTTACAACAGTGTTAAAAAGCACTCGATTCGAATGTCGCGTGTACGAAGGCGTTTCCTTTTGTTGCGACGGTACTGCTCTTGCTGTGCGGGGACGTTGAGCTAAACCCCGGTCCCACTTTGCATATGATTTTAGATGGACAAGAAGCAATTAAGGCCCAACTTCAAGGCATTGAGGCCAATCAAGTAACGCAAAATGTGGTTTTGGAAGATGTAAAAAAACGACTATCATCGTTGGAAGCACAGGTTGCAACGCTGACAAACTTGGAGTCAGTAGTGAATAAGTGTAGAAAGAGCTGCGAAGACCAGCAGCGTATCACAGATTCGCTCATGTCAAAGGTTGACGATCTTGAAAACCGCAGTAGGTGTTGCAACCTAGTGTTTTACGGTGTTGCGGACACAAATGCGCAAGAAACATGGTCTGTATCTGAAACATTGGTTCAGGAAATATGCGAGACAAAACTTGGCTTAAAGCCTACAACAATCGAAAGAGCACACAGGATTGACAAATTCCAGGCGGATAAAACTCGACCTATAATTGCGAACTTCGCGTCGTTCAAAGAAAAGCAAACTATCCTAGGAAATGCGAAACACTTGAAGGGAACTCGGATAAGTTTATCGGAGGATTTCTCTGACGTAGTGCGCAGAAAACGGCGGCATCTCTGGGAATTTGCCAAATCACGCAAAACTGATAATACACGAGTTAGACTCAAACATGATGTACTGTTTCTAAATGATGTTAAATATGTTTTCGACGATGATACAAGTCAAGTAGTCCAGTTCAAGTGACCGAGTACTGCCTCGCCCAAAACGGCTTCCTTTGTTGCAATCAGGACTCAAACCGAAAAATATAACGTTTCGGTTACGGTTACGGTTACCGCTTCCTGTTGATAACGGTTTCGTTTCGGTTTTTTACGGTTTTACTTTTTATGGTTTCGGTTACCGGTTACACGTTCCTAAAAACCGGTTTATTTCGGTTACTCCAATAATTTCTTTATTTGAAATGCTAGACAGCCGTTTTATATTAAACTGTTTAAAATAGTCCCAGATTTCCAACAACGTGAAGTTCAAGAAACTTGAAAACGTCTTAATACTTCTAGTTGGACAAAAGTTGCACGCATTTCTAGCTCCAACGCTTGTTCACTACATATACTTACATTATATAGTTTGATACCCGAGCATACATGTTACTTCCGCTACTCGGGGATCATCGCATTCTATACAATAAAAATGAAAATAAACATCCTTACTTTATTGGACGGCAGCGTTTGTAAACACCCCTAAGAAAGTTCCCTCTGTGTGCTGGAAGAACCATTCGCACCTTCTCGTCGATATAGTTTATTTCAACCTAATACATGCAGACGAGTCTTCGCCCACACTGAAGGAAGGAGCAGAACTTTAGCCATCCTCTAGTAAAATACTGCTAATTGGAATAAAGTAATAAAATTGAGAGCTTGGCTAGTTGGTGAAAGTCAAACATAATGTAAATGCAATAGCCAAAAACAAGGAAGACTAAGGAGAGGAACGAACAACACAATAACAACACAGAAAGCTGTAAAAAAGGCATGTGTACGTTGCTTTCCCTAGCCTTCGTTGTTGAGCCATGTTACGCCTACATTTATGTTTGCTATTTCCAAGCAATTGCCTATGGTTATCGAAGCGCACGTCTCTCGCTGGCCGATTCTGTGACGCTGGAAAAAATGGTGCATTTATATATAAATAAAATATGACCGCATCTCCACGTGGTGAATGATGTTGATTGGGGCGAAGCGGCGTCTGCTCTGTTTTCATCTATGTCAGAAAGAGAATGTGTGGTATGGAACGTGGTTATATACGCATTTGAGCATTTGACCGCAGCGCCCTCTCGTCTATAAACGTTGAGCCAATGCATGCAAAGTTTAACGCGATTATATACGCATTTGACCGCAGCGCTCTCTCCTGTATAGACGGTGAGCGGCTACATGCAACGTTTCATCCATGACATCCCCAGCTCTTGAGTTACTACCACATCTCAGAGCTCCTACTCGTCCCGCAGTCGTGGCCGAGTGGTTAAGGCGATGGACTAGAAATCCATTGGGGTCTCCCCGCACAGGTTCGAATCCTGTCGACTGCGCAAACATATTTTTTCTTTTTTTAAGAAGACAGATGGGATGGCAATCGATGTGAGCACGGACGCCGGGCGGACAAGGCTAGACCCTAAGGAGCTTCGCCCCCAAAAAGTAAATAAAAAAAGGTTCGGACGCAAAAAATGAAAATAAATTGCGGACCTGCCTTATTTGTATGTATATACCGGGTGTTTTTTTTTGTGTGTTTTTTTAGTTAACATATTCGTTTAAAAAAAACGTGAAAGTTACACTTATGCGGTTTGTGCAGGTGAGTTATACGGCCAGGGGTCATAGTATAGGGGGCTAATCGTAACGATCAGTCGGCTAATTATTTAAAATTCATTAATTAACTTTTTAATAAATAAAAATAGACATATGGTTCCAACTAGAAACTTGCTGAGCGTCATAGAAAACCACTAAATCAACTCTTTTTATGAAGATATAAGACAGGGGCAGAATTTTACGGCGTTCTGAAAAAGTGCCCAGTTTGGACGCATTTCTAGGTTTTGGTTCCTTATCGAAGTGCATTTTTGCGGCCGCGGTCCTGCTCCCTGGTGGTCGCGGCGCGAAGCCACCGCCTTGGCTCCCTCGTAGGATCGGGGGAAGTAGGGCGTACGTGCGTTGCGCTTCTCAGCCACTGGGGACCAGGACCGCGGGCTCAAAGATGCGCTACGATAAGAAACTGAAACCAATTGGAAACGCGTCCAAATGAAGCGTTTCTACAGAACGCCGTAAAACGCTTCCCCTGCGTTATATCTTTTTAAAAAGATTTGATTTAGTTGTTTTCGATGACGTTGAGCAAGTTTCTGATTGGAACTATATGTCTATTATCATTATTTAAAAAGTTAATTAACGAAGTTTAACTAATTAGCCCACTGATCGTTATGATTAGCCTCCTATACTATGTCCCCCTGACCGTATAACTCACCTGAACAAACCATATAAGTGTAACTTTCACTGTTCTTAAACAAATCTGTTAAGAAAAAGAAAACACCCTATATATATATATATATATATATTATATATATATATATATATATCGAAAACATGGAGATGAATGAACAGTACGTCATCGAATGAATCAATGTTTTACGAATCCGCCGAAAGCCAAAATAAACGGCGGTGCCAGGATTTGAACTCTGGGCCTCCCAATGTCCGGTCAGGTGTGCTTATATTATATTATATTATATTATATTATATTATATTATATTATATTATATTATACGGGCCACGGGTCATGAGCCCCACCGACCTAAAGCCCCTTCATGTCTTAAAAGTAGCGCAAGGTGCGTGGGTGCGAGAGGCACGTGCAACGTGCAGCCCTTGGGAAGATCATGGCGGCACAGCGCAGCACTGAGCTAGGTTTCAGACGCCATGTTCTTCCCAGAAGTGGCGCGCGGCACGTGTCTCGAGCATTTCCACAACAATGAATGGTGCCACTTTTCCCAGGATAGAAGCGCTTTACGCCGACCTGCCGCTGCGCGCTTGACACTCGATGGCGAGCTGGCGGGCTATCGAGTCCTCGCGCTGAGGGCAGCGGAAGGATCGAGGAAACGTCCGAAGGGTTTCCCGAGGTTTTTCTATAAATGTCAATAAATGAATAAATGAAGAAAAATGGCACTGCCATTAGCACAAGGCCAACTTCGTCCATGGCCGCGGTGCAGCGCGAGAGCCAAAGCTCTGTTCTCCGTGTGTAGAAGAGTCCCTTTCTCAGCAGTACAGGCTCACCACAACACGGCGAATCCTTTCCGGAGGTATATATGGCCTCGGCAGAGGGGCGATCATTGCCTGCGCACAGTCCCGAAAATCTACGCCGTAACCAACTCCGGAGGCATCTGCCCATGCGCTGTTGGGTAGCGGGGGGAAGGTGGGGCGGTTGGCTGTGCGGCAAAGTCGGCCAAACACGCAGAAGAAAAAGACGCCAGTTGAGTGAAAGAGGAATTTGCTCTGAAAAATAGTCTTAAATCCAGGAATCTGATGGATTTCATGTCTGGAAGCTCGTGGGTAAGCTCCAACGGATTGGTCTGAAACTTTGTCAAACAGGGCACGAAGAAGAAAAAAACCCAGAGCCATAGAGAGAAAAGTAAAATTCTAAGTAGCCCGCCGCCCCCTGGAGCGCCTTGAGGGGAAGCGGGCGCTCCAGCGAGCGAACGACACGAGGAATGGCTGGGAGCCTTTCTGGCGTGTGCGAAATAGTGTCATCGGCTGTGTCGAGCCTGAACCCAAGAAAACCCATGCGTTGCGTGGGCTCTGCTCGTGTCGCTTAGGTTTAAGCGAAATTGCGGCCGCAGCAAGTCCTCCACAAGGAGGCGCACCATAGACGCCAACTTGTCTGGGTCGGGATGGGCGCACAAGAAGTTGTCTATGTGAAACCAAGCCCAGAGTCCACGCGCGCGCGTTTCGCTGGCAATGGTTGTTGCCAATAGCAGCATGTAAAGCGGCGCCGGGCGTATCACGAAGGGCATACGGCAAAAACGGCAGTAACGGCGGCCTACTCTAAATGTGGTCAGGTTGCGGGAGGAGGGATGAAGAGTGATATGGTAAAAGGCCTCGGCAAGGTCGAGCTTTACCATACACGCTTGGGGCGGGAGGGGTTTACTTTGATGGCCTGGGGTAGCGGATTTAGGCGGAACTGAGGTGCCGGAAGGTAAGGAGTAAGTGCGGCGCAGTCTAAAACAAAGCGGGACTCGTTGGCTGACTTGGATACGAGGAAGACGGTGTTGAGGTACGGACCACATGAGGAGCGTTCAATGATGCCGCCAACATGGTGGTTACGGCGTCATCGATCGTGGGGACCTGGTCAGGGAAAGGGGGACAGGCCGTGAAGCAAGAACCTAGCCTTCGTGCATCCAATGGAAAGTGCGTCGTGAAAACTAGATGCCTCACTAAACACTGCCCAGTCGACTTGAGGTGCCTGCTGGGTCGTGTGGACTGGCGGCGGAGGTCCCGTCGCTTTCGACTTGTAGGCAGTGCTACCCATGTCCGACTCAGAGTCTTCGACGTCGCTTTGTTTTTCTGTCGTGTGTTTCTTTGTGTTGGTGTGGTTTTCCTCCTCGCCATCGTAGGTGTCGAAGGAGTCGTCATCGGCGCTGGGCTCGATGAGACTGTCGGTCCTGCTGAGCCACTCCAGGATTCACTCGGCGGCGGTGCCCGTCGAGTCCGGATCAAATGGGTTGTTTTCTTCGGTCCAAGATCAAGCAAGGGCAAGGTCGGCCGAGAGGCCAGCCTCGCAAAATGCATGGGCGAGAACGTCCTCGACGGGAAAACATCCATGCAGGAGCGTCGAGGAGACGACCGTGCCGTCGATGACGACACTGGTGGTTCTCGAAGGGTAGCTGCCGGACTCACTTAGGTTTAGGGGCCTTTTGGACTTGGTGCCTAGGCGGTAGCTGGTGTTCGCGGGAGCACGAGACGTGCGGCGTCCGCGTCGAGGCTGGTTGGGTAGCTGGTCGGGGAGCTCTCTGAAAACCTCGGACTCGAGCCTGGACGTCTGGAATATGATAGCCGCCCTCCAGTTCTCTCTCGCGGCGACGTGGAAAAGTTCCAGTCCATCAAAAATGAGGTGCTAGTGTTCGGGGAGCATGGCATCCCAGTAGAACCGATACTTGTAGAGATGCCGGATCTCGTGGACATCTCTCGTGGACAAACTTCTGGTGTTCTGGGCGAGGTCACGTAGAATGTTTAGGCCTGACGGACACTCGCTCCGGGAAAGGGCGGTGAGGGCTCCACCGGAGGTAGTCGGATTGCGTTGGTGGCTCTGGTAAATATGATTCCCGTAGAAGCCATACCCCCGGCGGAAGCAGGGGAGGGATCTGGCGATGGTGGAAGCGATCTCCTAGCGCGTCTGTGGATGTTCGAGGTCATACTGCTGACGTTCGAATACCTCGCGTTCAGAGTTCTGCGACAGGGACTGATGAGACTGCTGGCCGTATAGGGCGAGACAGGCCAGGGCATCGACGATTGGAAGCAGGGCAGCTCCCAAGGTTGAGGCGAAGGCAGCAGAAATGGCATCCCTTGTCTGTTGGACGATTGCGGCTCTGTCATCGGCGGCCAAGTGCGTCGGCGCGTTCGACGACCAGGCATCCTTCTCCTTGGCTTTTTCTCTTGTCATGCTAAGATGTGTGGCAGTGCCGGCGGCTGCCACTTGGGTTCGATACATATATATTAAACCGAGTATATATATAATGATATATATATATCATACAAAACGCCAATGTAAAACCTCTGGCACTTTTTTTCTTTCTGTGTTGTTTCAAAATCGTCACTCGCGACACGTTTCAGACCAAATGAATACCAAGTTCTCTTTTCCGCCACTCAGCATGATGGTCAATTTATCTCGCTTCTTCATACTGGCTACTGCATGTCAGGAACATCGGTGGTTTTGATAGAACCGAGTTCGATGGACATATGAGAATTCTAACTTATTAGTTAATACCCTGAAGGCGACACGCACTGAATACATGTTGCGATGTAGGAGTGTGGCAGATTTAGAAATAGAGACTTTTTTATTATAAGCTCAACCACAGATTCCAACTAAGTATTCATAATCCTAAAGTTACATTGAAATGAAATGTATTACCAGATGCACCACTCGCTGACGGTAACTCTGTCAAATGGCCACGACATTTCAAGATCCCTCCTCCAGGCCATACTTGAGAAAAACTAATATTTTTATTTTTCGGTTAATATCGGTTAAAACCGGTTACCGGTAAATAAATTACGGTTACGGTTACGGTTACGGTTTTTATAAATTTCAAATAACGGTTTCGTTTCGGTTACGGTTACTGCAAAAATTTCGTTCCTAAACGGTTTTCGGTTTCGGTTACGGTTACGGTTTGAGTCCCTGGTTCACAACCACTGTCGTCGTCTCTCCGTTTGTGATTATTGTCTCTCGGAGTTCCGTCCACACTATGGACACCACGTGCGCAGACTTATGCCGCAGTTGTACAGACGTCGTCGAATGCCGTAGACAACAAAACGTGGCGAAGAGTGCGGTGCACAGCAGACGACTCTCGCGCCTGCCATACGCCCGCCCCCATCCCGCCCGTCGTTGGGCCGAGGATCACGTGACATCTCGTGCCACGTGATGGCCATGTACTTGGCGGCCCGAGGCTAATGTTGCCAGACGGCGCCGAAGTTTCGGTTTCGATTTCCGCTCGTGTTTAAAATTAGATTTAAAAATATATATCCCATTTTTCGCGAAGCAAACGGCGTAGTGTCTTTTAGTAGGGTTTTCTTTTATTCGAAATCACTCATTATCCCGAAATCTTCGGAATTGAGCGGAGTTGCCCTTTAAAGGGATACTCAACGAAATTTGAAATATTCCCGTCGTGTTCAAAAATAGGTTGAATATGATCCACAATATCCGTAAATGACAATCGCACGTTTGTATTTTGATCCTGGTGGCTGTATTTTTCGTTATAAACGGTCCACTCTGGCAAGCGCTCGGAGAAGGCCCAGCTTAGAGCACGTGACATCCAACGCAATCGTGACGTAGGTCGTCTCAAGACGAGCAAAGCTACGGCGAGGCTGACGTCGAGAGGATGGCCTAGTCGTTCCAGCCACCGAAGCGGCTGCTTTTGTACGAATTTTGAGTGACGGGTTAATCTTCTATAATCTTGTAGGGGGACAATAGCGACTTCTGCGACACACAAAAGGGATTCTCGGGAAGAGGGGAGTTCCTCCTTCCCCCTTCTCTCGTCGTGGCCGGAGGCGAGACGACCTCCGTCACTAGCTGTCAAGGTTTCTAGACGAGCATTACAAACGAGGCGTTAGCGACATCCACCAGGTGCTCTTTGCTAATCGTTTAATTCGTTTTAAAATTCCTTTTCGAGACTTTTTAACAAGATATTGGTATGTTCCATGTGATACTGCTCTTTTGAACACATATAGACCAAAAAATGAGCGCCGAAATTTCGTTGTAGTATCCCTTTAAGGTGTCGGTCTCTCTGCTGCCAACTAAATTACAAATAGCGCTAAGACAAGGACGGACGAAGAAGTTGACAGCACAGGCGATAACTCACAACTCACGGTTTTATATACAACGATAAAGAAGAAGGTGAAGGAAGTGGCTGGTGTTGAAAAAATAAGAAATAATTATATTTCTAGCCGGGGCGTTCTAAGAAGGTTGTTATACTAAAAATTTATTATATATAAGCAACTATCCCGCCAGAATATTTTGATTCTTTGCTGCCGGTTGAATCATGTGTGCCACCGTTAAATCGGTGGCCTCCATGTTGCTGAAGCTCCTAAAAATAATGTAAATTATTAGGCGGTTGCGCTCACACCTATCGATTAATATCGATATTTTCCAACAATTACTTGCGCAAACCTAATATGTCCCTGAGGAACTGCAGTTGGTCGAGGATAGGGCCAAACCTTAGATTTTAAGGAAGCTGCAGCGCCACTCTTTTCTGTCTCTTTCTCGTCATTCATTTTTTTTTTCGGAAATTGTCCCTCAGGTTCTTCCATCGGGATTAGACCTCATTTACTGTCACTGAAATATAAAGTCGTATACAGCGTGATGTTGACGAGAAGACCGATGATGCTGGACATTTAAATGAACGTAGCGCGCGCTGCGCATGTTTCCGTCGTCGATAGCGCTCGTAGTACAGTCGGCCCAAAAGGGGTAAATGGTTGTCCTATAGTTGGTGATCCGCATCGAACACAAGCTTATTGGCTTTGATAACAGCAGAGACTTTTATCAAACACCGAATGCGATACCGATACGATACCGGTACGGTCCGGGCGCGCGCTTAAAAGCATGCTACAAAGTGGTAGCGCGAGCTCCGCTGTACCGGGCTATCGTTTACGATCTGCTGAAACTCTCTAACCGCTCATTCACACTGGAAGCGGATCCGCGTTCGCAAAGCGGTTGCGAACGCGGTTGTATAAAGATCCAGTACAATTGCACGCGCACTCGATGACATCAAGTGCGCGTGCAATTGTGCTGAATATTTACTACAACCGCGTTCGCAACCAGCTTTGCGAACGCGGATCCGCTTCCAGTGTGAATGAGCGGTAATATCGTACCCGCAACCTGCGCCCTGCGACAGGCAACGAGCCGGGGCGTGGGAAGCGCAGCATCGAACGCTTCTAAATTTAGGGTAAACTTTTTTGTGCCATTTCAAACAGCGCGCTTCCATAGCTTTCGCCAATGCTGAATGTTCCGATATCCACGCGCACCCACACATTTGATTTCATAGCGTTCGAAGCTTGTCCTCAAGTATAGGAAAGCAGTTGAGTTGCACATTAAGTTGACATTAAGTTGAGTTGGGACATTGAGTTGCAAGAAGAAAAAGTACAAAGGCGAGGTGGTTATTGTGGTGTCTTTGCCTTGGTGGAGGCGTCGTGATGCAGGCACTCAAAGCCGGATTGCAAAACGATAAGACTGTTTTATTCAGCGAGCGCATCACCGTCCCCGCGCCCTGGCTCCATCTTCCTTTTTCTGCCCCCGTCCTAGGCCTGGCCTTACAGGTCCTATTTTCTTGAAGCTAGGTGGCGCTAGCTGTGCGCCGGCAAATAGTCCGACGACACTACATTTCCCCCTGGACTTTTAAAGGGAAGGTCACTTCAGTAGAGTACATAGTCTCCTAGCCTTTCGGGACGATTCTTGCGAGACTGACGTTCTGGATAACGCCTGCTTTCTGCTTGCGGTGTCGGCTGGGTGTCGTCAGTTGTGGTGTCCCCACTTGGTCCGACTTCCGCAGGGTCAATTTCAGGAGGGTCTTCAACACTGTTCTGGGGACTGTTCTGGGGCAGCTCCATCAAGGTGTCGGAGGCATCCCAGTCTTCCGCATCTGGGGTCTGTTGATCCCGCCGTGGAATTCGCTTGAAAAAGGAAGCGTTCCTGATAATCCTTTTGTTTCCCCGTTCGGCGGTGATTGCTGTCCCTTGTACTCTCGTCACCCTGTATGGTTGGGGTTCGTAGGCGGACTCGTGAGACAGCGGCGCTGGTCGCTTCAGTAGTACGGCGTCTCCTGGTTGAAGACCATGCGGCACTGCATGACGTTTTTCATCAGCATAGGTCTTCATTTGTTGTTTCTTCCGTTCGTCAGCCGTTTCAAGCTTTTCATGGTGGTACTTCTCCGGAGTCTGGGGAAGTTTCGTGCGAATTTTCCTTCCGAAGAGGAGTTCCGCTGGAGTGTGACCCGTCGTCGAGTGTGGAGTTGCTCGGTAGTTCAGAAGGTATTCGTTGAGTTCCTCTTTCCAGTTGCTTCCTTCTACACCAGCAGTCTTCACCGTCTTCTTGACATTTTTTATGAACCTCTCGACTTCGCCATTTGCTTGTGGCCACAGAGGCGTTGTACGATGATGGCGAATGCCATTGTGCTGCAGGAATGCTGCAAACTCCTTTCCAAAGAACGGAGGACCGTTGTCTGTCTTCAGATCATAGGGCATTCCATGGACAGTAAACATGTCGCTCAGCTTCGCTGTCACAGCTTTCGCGTTTAACGAAGAAAGGGTTGCTACGAGGGGGAACCGCGAGTACTCATCGACCACCACCAGTAGGTACTGGTTGCCCGGCAGGGGGCCGGCAAAATCTGCTGCAAGCGACTGCCAGGGTCCATCGGGCAGTGGCGTCATCCTCAGTGGCGAGCATTTCTTCTCCACGACTGTGCTCTGGCATGCTTCGCAGTTCTTGACTGTAGCTTCCACCTTTGCGTCGATTCCTGGGAACCAGATTTTCTCCCTGAGGAGCTGTTTGGTCTTTACCATGCCTTGGTGTCCCCGGTGAGCCAGTCGTATAGCCTGTGCCTGGGCCTTGTCCGGGATCACAAGTCTGGTCCCTCTCAGCACGACGTCATTCTCGGCGACCGTCAGTTCATCTCGAATCTGGGCGAAAGGCTTCAGCATGTCGCTCTTCCATAGACGTTCAGACGTCTTGCGGTCACTTGCCCGGAGAGCACGGACTAGCATCTCCATTTGAGCGTCTCCCTTGTAGGCCTTTTCAATGTCTTGAATGGTCAACGCTCTGGGTGCAGAGGACTCCAGAATGAAAGAAATGTATTCCTCCATTGCGACCGTTTCTCTCGTGGGGTTGTCATTCTTCACTGCAGGCGGGTGCCTTGACAGGTAGTCAGCAGGGTTGTCCTTCCCCGATATGTGTTGGACGTCGAAGAGATAGTGCTGCAGTCTGAGGCTGAGGCGTTCCAGTCTCGCTGAAAGTTTTGCGCTTGGGTTTTTGATTATGGACACTAGTGGTAGGTGGTCCGTTTTTACTGTGAACTTGCCTCCAGCCAGGTACATGCGGAAGTGCTCTATGGTGGACACGATGGCCAGCATTTCTTTGTCGATGTGTGGGTACCTTCTTTCTGTAGGTGTCAGAGCTCTGCTGTAGTAAGCCAGGATGCTGGGCTTCCTTCCTTCTGGCTCTTCTTGAATCAGCATACCAGCGATTCCTTCAGGTCCTGCATCAGTGATGACGTAGGTCTTCTTTCTTTCATCAAAGTACGCCAGAGTGGGTGCACTTGACAGCTCCTGTCTCACATTCTTTAGGGCCTCTTCGTGCCGTTTCGTCCAGCAAAACTCTGTGTCAGCATGTGTCAGATTCCTCAACGGTTCAACCATCTGAGCGAGGCGGGGAATGAACCTGCTGCAGTAGTTCACCATTCCGAGAAGGCTTCTGACTTCTGTCGCATTTCTGGGGGTGGCATCTTCGCCACTGCTTCTACCTTTTCGGGATCCACGCTCACTCCACTTGCAGAGAACACATGACCGAAGAACTTCAGGCTCTTGGTTCCTAAAACGCACTTCTTGGCGTTCACGGTGAGCCCAGCATCTTCCAGGTGTTTCAGCACAAGGCGCAGACGACGATCGTGTTCTTCAAGTGTCCGTCCTGATACCAGGATGTCGTCGCTGACGTTGATGATACCGTCCTCGTCGGGAAGCACTTGTCGTATTGCGTCCTGGAAGATTTCGGCTGCAGCATTGACCCCAAAAAGAAGCCTCTTGTACCTTCTCAGGCCACAGTGGGTGGAGAAAGTCGTGATCACTCGTGAAGTCTCATCCAGCTCAAGCTGGTGATACCCCTCATTCAAGTCCAGCTTGGAGAAGTAAGCTGCGCCATTTAGGATGCTGATGACGTCCTCCACAGTAGGCATGATGTGCCGCTCTCGGGCAATGGCCTTGTTTGCTTCTCTCATGTCGACACACATTCGCACCGCTTGTTTGTCATGGCGTTTTGGGACGATGACAATCGGCGAGACCCACGGTGTTGGTCCCTTTACCCGTTCGATGATGTCGAGGTCTTCTAGTCGTGCGAGTTCAGCTTCCAATGCCTTTCTCATCTGGAATGGGATCCGACGATGTTGTCGGGCCACTGGCTTTACTTCTTCCGAAATCTTCAACTTCACTTGGAAGTCTTTCAGTCGACCGAGTTTCCCAAACAGCTTCGGAAATTCTCTTCTGGCGTCGACGGTGGTCTTTTCAGTGACCGTCTGGATTATCTTGATGAGCTTCAGGTCTGTCGCCGTCTTGTAGCTCATCAGTGAGGCCTGTGGTCCTTTCACGACGAAGACCGGCGCTTCAACGCTTCGTTCTTGGGTGCGGAAAGTTGCGATGAACATCCCAACGACTGGGATCTCTTGCTTGATGCCGTAGGGAACTAGCTTCGTCTTGGTCTCTTTCAATTGCACGCGGAGGTGCTTGTCCCAAGTTTGTTCTCCCATGACGTTGACTCCTGCACCAGAGTCCACAAATAGTTCCAGAGGGATCCCGTTGACCTCCACTGTCACGACCGGAAGTTCGTTCCTAGGGCTCCGTATGTGGTAGATGGACTCGTCGGAACTTGTATCCTGTGACGTGCTTCTGGGCGTGGTTGACGAGGCCAGGGAGCGTACGGTTTCTTTGGACGCTGGACTGCCTCTGCACATCTTGGCAAAGTGATTTCTTTTCTGGCACTTGTGGCACTTGGCTCCCCAGGCTGGGCAACTTGTCTTCCCACCCTTGTGCGGCCAAACTCCACCACAGCACGAACACTTGTCCACTTTCTTGTGCTCGGACGAATTCTTTGGGGCGGTGCTGCTGCATCGTGATTTCTTGGTTGACAGCTTCTGGACTGGTACCGTTGTCGTGGGGCGTTCTATGCTGGCAGCTTGACGCTCAGCGTTCTCGATGCTACGGCCGATGCTCATGAGCTTGTCCAGCGTGATGTCCGCCTCTCGAAGAGCGCTACGACGGAGCTTGGCGGACGTGGTCCCTTCAATGATTTGTGAGACGAGCTCTTGCTCGACGTTCGCGAATTCGCACGTAGCGGCCAGTCTTCGCAGCTTCAACTGAAACTGGTCTAACGTTTCTTCTGCGTCTTGCCGCGCTTGACGAAAAACGTGGCGCTCGTACACCGCGTTCTTCTTGGGAGCGAAATGTTCTGTCAGACGAGCGACCGCCGTTTCATAGTCCGCACCCGTGTCAGGTAGCGTGGTGAAGATATCGTACACCGCCTCACCGGCGTAGTGGAGCAACATGGCGCGCTTGCGGGCGGCGTCTTTCACGTTCGCAGCCAGTAGAAAGTTCTCGAAACGCGCGTGCCATTTTGTCCACCTCTGCGCGAGTGACGACGCGTCTGAATGCGGGTCGAACGGTGACAGGGCGGGTAGGAGTGTGTCCATTGCGCTTACTTGACGTTGCCGACGTTTCCCACGTGGAGCAGGTTTCTCTTGCCTCTGTGTTGGCTTGCTTGCTTCGGCGTAGCGCTGCGGACTTCTGAAGGCCTTGCGTAGGGCTCAAATAGACGAAATCCTCGTCGCCAGGTTTTTGTGGTGTCTTTGCCTCGGTGGAGGCGTCGTGATGCAGGCACTCAAAGCCGGATTGCAAAACGATAATGACTGTTTTATTCAGCGAGCGCATCACCGTCCCCGCGCCCTGGCTCCATCTTCCTTTTTCTGCCCCCGTCCTAGGCCTGGCCTTACAGGTCCTATTTTCTTGAAGCTAGGTGGCGCTAGCTGTGCGCCGGCAAATAGTCCGACGACACTACAGTTATGTAACATTTCTTATGTAATGTCAAGTGCTTGGTCACGGGCCATGGGCACTGCTGTTCTTGGCTTACTGCAATTGCAGGGAACACCCGGGGCAATTGTTTACATATCAATATAAGTCGCTTTGAAATATTTGTTTTACAAATCTGGTTACAAATCAGGACCCCTGACCAGAGACGCCGGAATTACTCGATTATTAGGGAAAAGGGGGGGAGGGGGGGCATGGCAGAGTTATTTTTGCCCCTCCGGGTCCGTATTGTTTAGATTAAAATTTAAAAATATCTAGGGAGCCGGGGGGGGGAGGAAGAGGGTGACCGCCTCTCTCTGTTCTGACTCCACTGCCCTTGACTTTTGCTGAATAATTCAAATGGTTAAACAGTGTAAAAACGCTAAAACCCGTAGCAGTGCAGTGGGTTTTATACCGGTCTTGTCGATCACTTTCACGGCCTCAGTCAGCTCTTCCCAGAGTTTCTCTTTGGTCCCACTGTTCCTAAATTGTTTCAGCTGCGTGTCCCAAAGAGCAGACGCTTCGACACTTCACTGATAAGAAGTTCATTGAACTGGTCACGATACATTTTGTCTTACTTGGTGTCACGACCTGTGTTGCAAAAGACACGTCATTGTCACTCAGTTCTTCCTTTTTGTTTTTCTCGCTAGCGCTCGCACAAGACGCTTCCGATTAGCGTCTCTTACGCTCGCTACAGTTGGTTGATACTCAGGCGAGGAAAGTAAAAAAGAGCAGCGTAATTCATTGAGAAAACAAATTCCGAGGAAGGGGACAGCAATCCCCCTCGTCCATAATCTCCTGAACAGTTCCGACGCGACTGCTGAAGCAAAGAAGCTCTACCCGCCGGAAAAAGAAACCGCAAACCAGTCGCTTGCGTACTTTCTCTGTTTGTCGTCTGCTTCAAGGACGAGAAAACGTCGCCATCCTATGCGCCAGCTTTCCCGCAATGTTTCTCCTGCTGTCACGTGATTTCCCGCCGCGCTGTGAGTGGCCAGCGCAGAAGCTGCCGCTCTGCCGCGGCGAAAAATTTCCAACCCGGTGGAACCGTGCCCCTCAGCAGCGGCGGCTTGCCAGAGCGCCGTGACGGCAGAAATCGTGCCGCTCTAGGGCCAAAATCGCTGCATGTGAAACCCGCTTGAGATTCGCCTGCGGATCCGCAAGTTTGGACGAACCATAAGCCCACGTGCATAAGCCAGCCTTATGCAATCCTGCAGAACGTGCGGGCGCGCGATACTGCAGCTTTGATACCTAAGCACGAGCGTTTGTGCAATCGAAGAACGTTTGGAAGCCATCTGTGCCTAGGCTCTTCCATTTTCTGAAAACGTTGCGACTAACCGAGGGCACAGAATGTCCTGGCTCTTTGGATCTGCCTCCGCCGACATGCCCAGTGCCAAAACGGGACTCACGTCGAGCGACAAGTCCGCCATCAAGGACACCTGGACCATGTTCCGGCGAGAGACGCGCACCAACGCGCTGTCGCTGTTCGTCGCGCTGTTCTCTCGGTACCCCGAGTACCAGAAGCTGTTCCCCAACTTCGCCGACGTCGCATTGAAGGACATGATGCAGTGTCCGAGTCTGACTGCACACGCCCTCACGGTCACCTACGCCCTCGCGTCCATCATCGAGAGCATCGACGACGAGAACACAATGGTGTGTACGCCCGCACTTTTTTTGCTCGAGTTCATGGCCTGAGTTTAGGTCAAAAAGTGCCCTTTCGAAAGAAGGGCGGACTTTCTATATTCCTTCTCAAAAGTTCCGTAGCAGTGCGGTGGAAACTGCAGACAAAATCAGCTTATCATCAGAGCGAGCATATCACAGAAATGGTATGACTACGCGCTTCAGATTTCTCTTTTACCCGTCTGTTCTTTATTTTATTTTATTTTTTTTACAATTTTAGCTGCTGCTAGTGCGTAGAGTTGCTGCTGAATTAATTTTAACAATTTACGTTAGTTCAAGCGAACGCTTAATGTCTGCTTGCCTAAATATTGGTCCGTATCTTGGTGTGTGTCATTTGAGGGAGCCTAAAAATATGACATATTTTATCACCTGCGTGTTGTTGCATGGGTTGTTGTAACTGTCGCACTAACTGGACATGCCAGGCGTTTGACGCTATGGCGCATCAATGTATGAAAGCGTAATCTTTGCTTTGGTGGAGCATGGTTCTTTTAATCAGCGATTTTATGTGGGTATCACACACTTTGTACATTATTTTCCTTTCGTATTGCCCGGTGGAACAAAAAGGCAAATTATTACAACATGTAACAAATAAGACAACACGAAAAAGTTTTAAAAATAAAAAGGAATTGAGTAGCAGCTGAAATTGCAGACTGGCTCACGCATTAGCGTCGGTTGAATCAGCAGCAACCAAATCGACAGCAACGATGGGGACACCGGGGCCCCGTGGCTCATGGTCGCGTTCCGAAGTTACGTCTTTCATTGCTTGCCACGTTGCCTGTGGCGATCACAAGTGCCGGTAACTTTGTCCTTACGGTCGTCTTGGTTGCATGCGAAAGCAACCAATGCAGATGTGTGAACTAAAGTCACTGGATCCTGGGAAAGTAGCTCCAAGCTCCCCGTATAGTCGCCATCTTGGTCCGTTAAATGAGCTATTTTTCCTTGACCCCTCCGTTCTTGGTGAGCCGATCTAAATTCGCTGGTGACGGGTAGCTTTATGGAGACGTTTCTTGTATACCGAGATTCTGCTATCCACACACCGGCAAAACAAGCGTACATCTTCGTACCACCACCACATGCTGTGTTGGTGTTGGAGGTACTGAAAAATAAGTTTACTGTTTTGAAATACACAAAAAGAACAATATAATATAAGAGATCCGTGGAGATGGGCATGATTGATAAGTTGGTTACATACACAGTGCCAAAGACGCTTATATTGGCGAGGAACGCTTCCAGTGCGATCATGCTCCATGGTGATCTTGGCGCGACTGGTTTAGAACGACCCTCTGGAAGCTTCGAATATTTGAATGGACCGAGATGGCGATCTCGATGGCAACGTAGACAGATTAGACAATTGCCTTGCGAGGTTTTGGTCGTATGTATGTTAGTATGTGTTTGTGTCCGGCTAGCAGGTGGGGAAGGCAATGGAGCTACTTTCCCAGGATCCAGTGACTTTAGTGTGAGCCAGCCTTAATGCAACTGTCTGAACCAGGCTTGAAACGAGGACACCCTCGAGGGCCATGGCGGGAACAAAACAAAGCTTTCACGCATACTGGAAGTTCCGTCATTCAAGACTGTAGCGGCCGCGCAGAAAAGGTTTATCGACATACGGCAGTACGCTTTGCAGGAGTCTCTTCATTAGAGGGGGCGAGGTCTCCCCTAAGAGCACCCCAGCCTTCGGTACGGTGTTTTATGCCGTCGAAAAAGAAAGCCATCACCGCCGGCGCAGTCGCGCCTCGTGTCGGGCCAACTTTGCGCGCCCCCTGACCCTCCCCAGATGATTAGAGGGGCGGCCGCACCTCGCTGCCCCCTCCCCCCCCCCCGTGCGTACGCCTATGTTTATCGATATACGGTATTTACACTTCTGGAACTAGAGTCTCTTGTTTAAAGCGACCCTGATACCCTACAAAAAAAATTGTTTTTTGCCAGGCGATTTAATACAGCGATCTCACTAGCCAGTTTGACCACACCACCGCTGCCTCAATGCATCGAGGGAACTTTAGTCTTTCCGCACGTACGACAAACTCCCTGGAGCTCTGCACGTGTAGGTCATGCACTGCCGTCTGGCGCCTGTGAACTAAAGTTATGGCGGCGTCACGCATACGCCGAACGCTTGGTAAGATCGATCTATTTGGTGTCAAGAGACTACCCATACAGTATTTTGGTATAGGGTCACGTCTATTCTTAATAAAACCAAAACACACAACTGTCCAAAAATGAAACCGAAACATGAGCTATGCAGGATCATGGCCGCGACACGCAGACGATGTGTACTGAGGAGGAGGGAGAAATGTAGAGGGAGAGAGCTACCGAAAGGCACGTGGCTACATCCGACCGCGTTTTTTCTTTTATCTTTCTCCGCTTCTCCGGAGTGTGAAGCAGACGACGACGACAAAGACGACGACGAAGTTACGTGCCCCGTTCGTCGTACGATTGTTTCGCACTTATAAAGATAATTATAATATATTTGCAACTCGGAGAGATGCCGGTGCAATCTCTCTGAGACCGAAAATCCATACCAGTGGCGTGCAACGCAAATGAATAAATTAAAAAGGTATAAAAAGTAGTAAGGGTGATTATAGGCTGATATAATTTACAAGATGCGTGACGATGTTGAAATGTGAGCTTGTCGATGAGGGTGCGGCTTGATGTTGTGGGTGATGAGGGCTTATCAACTGGATGCATGTGAAATGATGATGATGATGGGATGGTGAAGAGTGTGAAAAGCGTTAGGCCTAAAGTGGTCTTCACGACGGTCTTCGTCGCGGGGCCGCCATAGGCTGCTTACATCTAGCAGGTCGGTCTTGAGTGCCTGGCGAGGGCTCCACGCGTGCACAGCTTGCAGACGAGCCGGCCGAATTTCCGGAGACGCAGAGAGTTCAGCAGCCCCATGGTGGAGCTTTAGAGGTTGGCGCCGGTGTTGGCCGGGAGGCGGTTTTCGCGAAATCGGGCCTTGAAGTCTCCCAGCTCGCGGTCGATCTTGTAACCGAGCAGCCTGAGCACCCTGTCGATCGAAAATATCGTGTGTGCCACTGGACCGGCTAACTCTAGGACAATGAAAAAAAAAAACACGTCTTGAGCCCAGCTGGCTTCCTCTTCCCTTTCTTATATCCCTTCCGGTCGATGTTCTACGCTTGAAGATTGATTTGCCGGTACCCCGAACGGCAGTTCCGAAGTAGCGGCCCCAGGTCCGTTGCAACGTTGATCTGTCGTGCGCCGCCATCGCGTCGTCCAGCCCGCGATGCGTCGCCATACTGAGAATGATGTGTACATGTACTTCCTGTGATCTGGGCAACATTTGGTTTTTTCATTCAACGTATTTGGAGCTTCTGGGAGGCCATAAGAATAGGGTTCAAATTATTTTCTATTTCTTGTTTAAAGAAATCTGTAAAGCCTAGAGAAAGCAGCCTGTATATACATGGCAACCTTGCATCGAGGGGACAAAAAAGGACGGACAGACACGAAACTCCGAAACTCAAGAGTTCGGCATCGTACGCTATATTTTCTTTACATGTATATATATATATATATATATATATATATATATATACACACATACAGGGTGTCGCAAATATAACTTGCACCAAACGTTACAAAAAATGGAGCGCTCTGTGAGAATGAAACAAACTGTAGGTTCTTAATAATCGCTGTGGGAAAGTGCATATTTTTAGTCCGCCTACTTATTTGGTAATTAAGATTTATTGTCTAATTTTTTAAATATTTATTTTAGAGCCAAGGTGTGAACTGGAAAGTCGCAGAGCACATTGAGAAGCACCCAATTAAGGTGTTTCCCACATGATACACTTTGCGCGCTTTTTCTTATACCCCATCAAAAAAAAAAACGCGAAATGTAAACAAGAAAAAAGAAGATCACGTGATAACGCACCTGCGCGTCGCCATTGCAGCGCTCTCCTCAGACGTGCCCTCAAGAAACGAAGCTCACCTTATCACTGCCGCGCTGTCCGAGACAGGCCATCGTGTTGCCATAGGCCCCGAGATATGCTCCAGCACCTGCTGCCGCATCGTGGAAAGGGCAGAAACAGAGCGCGCGGCAGTTCTCCCGGCGAAAACTTGTTCACTGGAGACAACGAAAGAGAATGATGCTTTTATTTGCTCATAAAGAGATATAATAGTAAAAAGAAAACAAAATGCGCCTGAAAAAAAAACAAGAAAAAACGACATAAAAAGCGAAACGCGTCTCATCGAAATAAAAAAAAAAGAACAACAAAGAAGCAGCGTCGTCCGGAATGTTGGCGTCCCCCTCCCGCGGCGATTTGGTCAAAATATTGACACCAAGACCACGTCGTGAAGGAGTCTCCAGCTTTAACGTTAAACAAACATTGGTTCAAAAGAGCTTCAAAACAACAACACCGCCACACAACAACAACAACGACAACAACAACAACAACAACAACAGCACAACAACAGTGGTGACTCCCTACTGGATGTCCTCAAAAAGGTCTCCACGTGAAGCGATGCGGCACTAACTTCTTTTCAACATGTTCGCTGTTGCTCTCCAAGTCATATACGCTGGAATGTCGCGGCAGACTTGCGGTATTTTCGCCTTCAATGCGCTTAATGTTGTGGTCTCGGTGCTCTAGACACTGTCTTTCTCGTATCCCCCAAAAAGAAATCTAGAGGGGTCATGTCCGGTGACCTAGCAGGCCATGGCATGGGCCCACCGCCCGAACCACTGCTCTTGAAAGGCTCCGTTGACCCAGGCTCGAGCCTTGCTATAGCTGTGAGCGGGTGCACCATCGCGCTGAAACCACATGTGTGTAAGGCGTGCCAATGGAAGAATGCGGCAAAAATCATCCAATGAACCTCCCAGGATCTCATTCACGTAGCGCTGCCCAGTTAGCGTCTGGTCAAAAAAGACCCGACCAACGACGCTGCCGTCGAAGATCCAACACCAGACGGACCACTGGCACTGATGTCGCCACCTCGCCAGGCAGTGGGGATTTTTCTCGCTCCAATAATGGGCTGTTATGGATTTTTACTTGGACGTTCCGTGATAAAGTCTGGCCTCATCTGACCACAGCATGTTGTTGAGAAAGCCTCGTTCTTCCTCAGTATTGATCATAATCCAGTTAGCGTGAGTCAACCCTGCTTTGGAAGTTACTAGCCTGGATCTTCTGATGCAGCTAAATGCGGTAGGGGTAAAGCTTAGAGCCGTTCCGAACGCTCCAGACGGACGAGTTCGGTACTGCTACCTCAGAGCTCACGTCGCGCACGCTAGCGAGAGGATGAGCTGCCATGTAAGCTAAAATGTCTGTGCGAAAGACTTTGCTTAAAACACGAGGTTTCTGCCGCTTCTTCCGTGAAGCGTCCAGTCCGCTTCAAGGTCTTGAAGTTTTTGATAATTGTGGACGGGTTTGGTTGAGGTTCTCTGTACCATGTTTGGTATATCCTGGCAACCTTCTTCTTATCGCCTCCCACCGCTCCCACGGCAAGGACCACATTCGCCTTTTCCTCATTCGAAAAACTAATCGTTGGCGTGTTGAAGCACAAACAGACACCTTGGCGCAGGGTGAATGCCACAGGACACAAATCAAATAAATCACTCGCACGAAGACACGCGCTTACCCACGATGTGCAAGGCAGAACCTAAACTGTATCTCCTCTCGGTACGATCCAGCCGCAAGTCTAGAAACGAATATACCATACTAGCGCTGTGCAATGACTTTGGACCCTCCCCATGACAATGCATTTGTACGATCAGCGAAGAACAACGTTGGCTTTCGTGCGCGAGTTATCGGGGGAGAACTGGCTCCTCGCTCTCTCTGCACAATCAATACGCCTATCTCGGGGCCTACGCCAACACGAAGCCCTGTTTCGGACAGCGCGGGCAGTAATAAGGTGGGCTTCGTTTCTTGAGAGCACGTCTGATGGTACGTTTACTTTACACCTGAGAAGAAATCCGCTGCCGCGGGAGCGGATCCGCTCCCGGCGGCGGCGGCGACGAGCGGGTTGCGTTTACATCTATTTCCTTCGAGCGGCGGCGGCGGCGGCGGCTGCGGCAGCTGTTCTCGTAACATCCCCTCAAATATGACGAGAAGGCGCGAGAGTTCCCACCTCGGCTGTCTCTCCCGGGCGTTGCTGCTCCCCAAGGAGGATAGAAGGGTAGGAGAGGGCATGACGTCAACCGCGTAGCCTCCACAAGCCATGCTCCCTTGAACGCCTCGCTCCTCTTTCTCATTTTCCTCCCTACTCTCCTCACTTATCAGGCCAACATGACCACATCACGTGACCGTAGCTAGCCTTCGTCTAGCCTTCGATCTGATAAAACCTACCGGACGGAGCGCGCAAGCCTGCAAGGAATCCTTCTACAATCAACCATCCATCTCGCACGTGACATGTCACGCGCACCAATCGCCAGAGAGATCTGCGGTCACGTTGGGCACACTATCGTTTAAACTTTTTATGACTAGGCTTCACCAATATTGCAACGTACCCCCTCCTAGTACTTATAACCTCCTTGCTGCTCCCAGAAGAACGCGTACTCATGACGTAGGCAGCGTCGCGCTGCGCAGGAATGTCACTTCCGGTCAGCGAAACGCCTCGTTCGGCGGCAGAAATAGGTCCATGACGTATGCGGCTCGCCGCCGCGTTTTCCGCCCAGCGTTTCGCCCCAGCGGCAAAAGCTGGGCGGATTCGCTGGCGGATCCGCAAGTGTAAACGTACCATGAGAGCGTTGCAATCGCGACGTGGCGGGCGCGTTGTCACGTCGTTTTCTTTTACATTTCGCGGGCTTTCTTTTAAGGCTAAGGAAAAGAAGCGCGTTAAGTGCATAATGCAGGAAACAATGCGCTCTAAAACTTTCCAATTCACACCGCGACTCTTAAACGAATATTTAAAAAAGAGATAACTAGTCTCAATTAATTAATTTACAAGGCCCACTGGAAATTTTGTTTTTCACTTTCTCAAGATGTTTTTAGTAGCATGCAGATTTGTTTCATTCTCGCAGAGCGCTCCTTTGTTTTTATATGTTTGGTGCAAGTTGTCTGAGGCACCCTGTATATATATATATATATATATATATATATATATATATATATATATATATATATATATATATATGTTTCCATACAGGCTACTTTTTTAAGCTTGACAGGTTTGTTTAAAAAGAGCCGTGAAATCTACACTTATGAGGTTTGTGCAGCTGACCTATAGTGCCACGAAGACATAGTATTTGGTGCCAGTCACAAATATCAGTCGGCTATTTAGTTAAAATTCGTTCGTTAACATTTTAATTAGTGAAAATAGACATATGGTTCGAATCGGAAACTTGCTGGGCGTCATCGAAAACTGCTACATCAACTGTTTTTTCTGAAAGGTCTAAAGCAGGGGCAGCATTTTACGTCGTTCTGGAACAACGCTCAATTTAGACGCGTTTCTGTTCGGTTTTTCATCGGAGCGCATCTCTGTGTCGTGGTCCTCCCCCCCCCCCAGGGGCTTAATCTGCGCTTTGTGGCATGACGCAATGCAAAGCGTCATGGTTGCATTGCGTAATGCCACAGCGCAGAACTTCATTTTTAGGTCTAAGCAGATGTTCTGCCTCATCGTTCGCTGAGCTGGTTTCGTAGATCGCAGGGATTGGCTCTTCGAGTGTTTTGCGGGTAAGTAGACGCGCAGGTATTTCTTAGAGTGTATGCCTGCATGTTCCAAATAAATCCAAAATAAAAATTGTATCGGTCAGCAAACGATTCAAACTGGTGCAGACGGCAATGTTCAGTCATTCCGTGTGCGTTCGTCATACGTTTGTCGCCTGAAGCAGGCATCTTGAGACGTCTCTATGACCGGAATTTGCCGTCGCAAATATTTCAGGAACAGCCGACTCTCGGCAAACTTCCGTTGTGGTAAGTGTGAAATCTAGTCTCCCATATTTATTATTTTTAAACGTTTAAATTCCATGACCGATTTCTGACCGATCGTTTTTGCGGAGTGAAGTCCAGTCTCATGTATTCGTCCATTACAAAGCCCCTAGCAATGGCTTGTTTGTTGCGGTGATGTCACACTTACGGGGTTCAATTCCGTCTTTAACTCGATGACGAACATCCAGGGTCCACGCCAAGGAGGACCAGTTCGGCATGCAGGCGAGCTGCAAGACAAATGCCTCATTTCTAACTTCTGGATGCGTGTTCTTAGCTTCATGGAGCCAATTTTCAATCCACATGGAGTGACGGCAGGACCAGCTGTCGCTTGAACATGTCATGTCGGATCGAAAGCCCCTCATCGTCGCTCTTTATTTTCCCAAAGCGAGCGCCAAACGTCCTTGGCGTTTGGACGCTCGAGTTTTGCGCGATGAATCCGCCGAGGGGACGCTATTCAATCTAATAAAACAGTTTCTCTTTGGAATGCGCCCGACTCTGACCACGTGGGACCATCTCAAGAGCCGATGGCGGGATTTATGTTCCATGCAGGGGCGGCACCTTCGAGCGGACCGTGGAGTGCTCCTTCGGGACACGATTCTCCGCGTGCGCTTTGTGCGCAGGGTGGGGCTGAGACCTCTCTTATGCAAATGTATTTGGTACAACCCCAGCAACGCTACCAGTGCCTGCTTCACAGTGATAAAACGGCTTCCATTGTTTCCTGCGTGAACCGCTGTCCCGCTACCCATCCCGAAGTTTGGCGATGCACTCGGCGGGCTCAGTAGTCTGGTTCAAGCGCGCTCTTATGGTGCCCTGCCCCTGTTCCCTCGACACATATACTTCCCCAGACGCAGTCCACCTTCCTACCTTCGCCTCAATTGGTTCTGGGCTCTCGAGGCCAACGGAAGGTAAGGCCAATCGCTCAGAACTAATTGACTACTGATTTCTTTGTGGGCTTCTAAAGGTTCCCGACGATTTCGGTTTGACCATAAAAAAAGACTCCTTCCCCTGCGGAGCTGCAGCAAGCTCTCTCCCCAATGAAATCGGGTTCTGCGCCTTGGCCGGATGGCCTCCTAACAAAGTTCTATGACGCCTTTTGGCTTTTTCTCTGCGGCTTCTTTCGTTGCGTTTTACGGTTTTTCTTTCAAAAGCAGAGCCTTCCAGCGTTCTTCGAGCTTGGACGAATTGTTCTTCCCAAAGAGGGGGCAGCCCTGATGACCCGAGGTCTTGGCGCCCAGTCACGCTGTTGAATGCGGACTACAAATGTTTAGCCACTGTTCCTTCGTTGCGGATGTAGACCACACTCCCAGAGTTGATTAACCTACGTCAGACATGCACCGTTTCGGGTCGCACCATACACTCCCTGGTGGCTTTGACGCGGGACCTCCTAGAATACAGGCGCCCGGCAGGAACGTGGTTTGCTAGTGTACCTTGATCAGGCCAAGGCCTTTGATTGCCAGGAGCGCAAATATCTGTCCTAGCCACTTGTGGACCACCTCCGAAAAGCATTTCTCTGTTCGAGTCTCTCTGCAGCGATATGCAAAGCGAATTCTTTGTTGAGCGGATCCCGGCAGCATGTTTCCCGGAACGCGGGGCGTTCGCCAGGGGTGCCCTTTCTCTCCACTTCTATTTCTGCTCAGCCCGGAACCTTTCCTTCGAGGTCTTGAGATAATTAACCTCGAACGTTCATGGTGTACGGCACCCGGGGGTGGGTGAGGTCAAGGCGAACGAGTACGGGGACGATGTGACGCTCTTTGCCAGCGATCGCGAGCCTTCTGGGGCGCTTCAGGTTTTTGCGACCTACGCGACTTTGTCCGGGGCAGAACAAAACCCCAGCAAGTCTCAGATTGTGTGCATTAGCGGTCCCTCGCGCTCTCCCCTGCCACTCCCCGTTAGGGAAACTGTCAAAATCTTGGGGATGACCCCTTTAACGGAGATTGCATAGCACGCGAGACGTGGTCCGCGCTTGCGTGTGACCATGACTCGCGTGTAGAGGGGGACAAGGAGTATGCTTTCCCAATTGTCGTACGGCGTTACTTGGCATTGTCGGTGTTTCGCGGTAGACTTTGGTACGCCATGTGCGTGGCTCCACCACCACCTCCATTTGTCCTCCGGGTGCGCTCTTCTCTCGTGTACTTCTTTTGAGCAGGCAAGACAGCCCCTGTGGCTCGCCCAATGCTCAGCCTCCCTGGAGGGCGCGGCGTCTGGAGCTTCCCTTGTGTCAAACTGACAGCGTCCACCCTCCCATTCAAGACCCTCTTGACCATCGTGGATGACGCGGACAACCCGGCCCGCCGCTGGCAGTTTATTTTCTAGGGACATTGTATGGTGACTTGGAGCCTTCGCAACCTACCCCCATCGCTGCTCGCCTCGGAAACGGTTCTTCCGGTTTATAAAGCTGCTCTTGAGATTTTCCGGCTGCTCCGCGCCCATGAGTCAAGGGAAGATTCGAGCGTCTCGTTTTGTTGGGATTCTTTACTCGGACCAGTTTCTGGCGCCATTGCCGGGATTTGGGCCGTCGTACACATGACCACCCATCCCTCAAGGTAGCGCTCCTGGAGAAGTTTGTGATTTCCAGTTGGAAAAAGATAGGGGCGTCCTGCCAACCGAGGACCACCTTTACCACTGGGGGATGGTTTCCGATGTTAAATGTCCCAACTGCAGCGCAGTGGAGAAGAACGTCCACGTGGTGGCGCAGTGTCAGCGCGTAGTGGCGCACATTTTCTGGCGCTTTGTGACGCATGCCTTCCTCGATGCTGGTGTGCTTCCCTATGTTAGGCAAGCTCGCCGGCCCCGAGGAAAGTTTGCGTTTGTTCTAGTCGCGTTAACCGAGTGGGCCCTATGGAGCAACCGCTGCTCCTCAGCAGATGCTGCAGCGTCGGCAACGGGGGATGTGGCCGCTTTTGTAGTGCCTGCGACGTGCGTTGGTCGTCTTTTTAGAGTGTGAGCGGTTTCTCCTTGGGAAGCGTGAGTTTCTGCGGCGCTGGTCTTGCTGGTACTTGACGGTACTCATTGGTCAGGTTCGCCTGACTTGTCAGCCCTTAGACATCTCGTAATATGGGCACTCCGCGGTCCCTCCTCGTTGGCTGTGGATTCCTGAGTGACCACTGTGTTGTGTAACCTTTGTTTTGTGTAAAACATACATAAACTGTGACTCTGGGGCTTGTACGCTTGTACTGGTGTGAAAATACATCTTCTTCGGCTCTTAGCTCCCCTGTCCACGCCAGCACCGCGCGTAGTCGCGTTCCAAGTCCTCACATAGCGTTACGGAGAAGTTTCAAGTTATGAAGCACCTTCTTTTCTGCAAAGCACTTGCCAGAGCTACTGAAGCCTGGGAAGGGTGCTAGCGAAGGACGAAATGAAGACCTGTTTAGAGCTCAAACAACAGTCTGCGGCACTGTGCGCGGCGTTTCAGCATGCTCAGTGCTACAACGCGGACTGTTTTTTAGGTCTAGACGTGTGTTGAGCCTCGTAATTGGCCGGGCTTCCTTCGTAGATGGCAGTGAGTCTTGCTGCTTTGCGGGAAGGAAGACGCTCCATACTTCTTAGAGTGCAGTCACTGTTACACTGACTGAAAGAACGAGAACGACAGGGCGTGTGGCGTGTCGTCCGAACTCTGAGCCGAGTTCTCAGTGACACAACCTTCTTGTCGAATACATGACCAGAGTGTGTGCCCAAAGTATGATGACCTCGGATAACTGGTGCAGCAGGTACTACACCGTTTCACTGTGATTTGGCTAACGGTAAAGGCTACAGACCCAGTAAGCCAATTTGCACGTCGCACGGAGAGAGGTACCTGATGACGAATTATCGGAGTGCTCTGCTCCTGCTGGAGAGTTGTCGCCACGATTTAAGAAACATATTTAGATGATGCCACTTGACTCTACGGAGCGTCCCGATTATGTTCGGTGCGCCTGGAGCTATCCTCTAACGCGGATAGATGACGCCCGAATCTGGGAGCCCCTCTATCCGCTTCTTCCTCATTATATCAGCACTTCTTCCCCATTGTATCAACAAGAAGAATTTCTTCTTCAGATGTTTGCTCACATTTGTGGCATCACTGCGCGCCATTCGCCCTTCGCGAACGTGGGCTTCTTCTGCCTTTCCTTGTATTTCACTGTGCGCCTCGAGGTCGGAGCATCTTTTACGTCGGCGTGAAGCGAACCAGTCTTAATTCGAGGCTAGATCGGAACACAAGCTGTCCGAGCCTCCTCCCTGCCTGAGAGCGGGCAGTGACATCGCCTAAATATGTTTCTTGCATAGTGGTTTTTACATAAACCTTCGCTCCGTCTCTCCGATTGGCTCGAAGGGGCTGTAGCGTTTGGTCTTTTCCAAGTTATGGTAAAACGAAGCATAGGCGGCACACACTTTTTAAACTAGACAATTAAAGAAGCTGAAAAGAATAGTAGTCAACGTTTTGTTACAAGACTGCGTCTTCGGACGAGAGACAAACACGAATACAAGTTACTTTTTTGTGTGTGTATTTAGAACAAGGAAATCATCTAGCGACATGATACAAAGGACTCTTGATTAAATAGATGATGGCTCGAATAAATACTGCGAAAAAAGTGAAAGATGTGCAAAAATACACACTTCAGTTTTCATTTCCGACTTCCATTACATTTAACGAGTTGACGTGTGAGATGATCATGCTACCTCTAGACCTTTAGAGAGCGGGGCTGCATTTTTCTAATCTTCTTGATGTTAGAGTGACGGATGAGACAACAGCCTAACAAACGTCTGGTCATACACTGCAGGTTAGTGTGGGTTCTGTTGATATTGATTGGCGAGATCAGAGGCCTAAGTACTAAATTCTAAGGGACATTGGATGCGGTAATTTGTGCACTAACCAATCAAAAATGTGAAAATTCGCTAAATGCGATGTAAGTAAGGAAGTTAATTTTTAACTTTTTTATTGACATTAGTAATGAGCCTTTTGTTAGAGATGCGCGTGCACGTCACTTGAACAAACGCCGGCATTTTACCTAAAAAGAAAATCTGCGATCGAATGCAAGCTATTTCAGCGAAAGCACGTTTATATCAAAATTTTTAGATTCGCCAGTTCGCAAAATATTTGATGAGTACATAAGTTTTAAGATCGGAGAAGCTTCCTTGTTAAAGTTGCTTTAATTGTCCGGTGAACTAAAGCCGAAAAAAGGAAAGATTTTTACAATCGCCTGTAACGCCCAATTAGAGCGCAGCTCTTGAGGAGGAGGAGGGGAAGGTACGGAGAGGAGGGTATGCCCCTCCTCCTCACCCGTATTCTGCCCTCCTCCTCTCCCGCTCGCCTCCCATTTAGCAGGAAATTTTTGTTCAATTTCCCGCTAAATTTAGCTGGAAATTTAACGTGACGTCACGTGTGACGCCATTAAGGGAAATGTAACATAATGCAACACGCGGTTACGCCGACACCGACGGCGACATCGCTCAAGCCGCAAACGGGCGCCTAAGACCTTCGCTGTAAAACACTTCTAGATTCTACACGCAACGCATACTTTTCGTTTCTTCTCTCCGGCATTCTAGCGCTCAAGCAAAGCTAGGAGAATGTGAAAATATCATGCCAGAGTTCTACCGATCCTCGAACAGGTTTCTGACTCCGAGCACCGCTGCGGCGATACGACTCATGCTGTCTTACAGAGGCTAATATTCAATGCTATATGGCGCAAAAACCGTATAAAGTATAGTTCCTTGGGATTTTCATGTTATCCGTCAGAGAGCCTGTAGAAGTCTTAACTCGTCGGCAAGCACAACACGACTACCGTGCACCAAACCAACCTCGCATGAATAAACTCTCGGCGTTGCCATCTTACTGGTTACTTCACGGATTTTGTGAGGTCCCGTGACGAGTAGTCAAATCGCGTAAAACATGGCGGCAACGTAGAACGTTCCACTCTCTCTACCTTGTGAGATCTAGGGAGAAAACATAAAACATGGTTATTTACACGTGCGTTTGTCAACGCCTTTATTTGGTTATTTACTTCAAATTTTGTATACTGATAACGCGAGAAAATGCAGCGCCCTTACGTATACGCTTTCATCACAATCCTTGGTGTCTGGGTAATTTGGTGGAAGGTCGACTGCTCTTTTAAACCGTATGCTAAAGCTCCACTAAGTGCAGAGCCCGACCGGTTTCTATTTCAGGTCGAACTGATCAAGAAGAACATCAGGAACCACGTCCGTCGCTCAGTGACGCCGGAGCACTTCGTCAACATCAACAACCTGCTCATCGAGGTGATGCAGGTGAAGCTCAGGTCCCGGATGACTGCCAGCGTCATCGTGTCCTGGAAGAAGTTCTTTGCGATGCACGACGCAGTCACCCGCCAGACCTACGACGAGTTCCGGGCTCAGAGCGCCGTGGAGCGGGCCGCTGGCACCAGCGGTAGCGGCGTCTGATGTCCGCCTCACTCTACTCCGTTCGCCTCTAAAGCGTGGAACGCGTGTGAGCGAAAACCGCGTCACGTCGATGCGGTCAGCGGCGTAACCATAGCAACCGCCGCCGACGCTATGACGTGAGGGCGCGGCACTGGGCCACGTCATGGCGTTCGCACTGGTTGCTGTAGTTACGCCGCTCGACGGCACGACGCGACCGACGCGATATTTGTTCTTACGTGTTTCACGCCGTTGACAGGGCGATGGGAGCTACGCGTTCGGAGGACCAATCAACCACCCACCTTTCATCACGTGACTCCGCTCTGTGTGCTTGGCGATGGCCGAGAGCGGGATCACGCGGCGAAAGATGGAAGTATGGCCGGTTCATTGAGCGTGTAGCTTCCACCGATCCGTTAGCGTAGTGGTGAACGGAGTATATATATAGGCCGGCCCTAAGGTCCCTTGGCAGTTGGACAATCGGTTTGCGTTCCTCGGTGCGAGGCGGAGATTGGTGAACCAGGAGCGTGGGTCGATTAGCCTATTGCGAACAAGCTTGTGTTATGAACTCCTCCTGGCAGGACACGTTGCACGGCTGCAAGAGCCCGTCGCTATTCCGTGCATTCTCGCGCTGTGCTTGAACCAACATGCGGGGGATTACGGGTCCTGGTCTTCGACTCAGTAAACTAACTGCGCACAGAAATATTGAATTCCCTTTTCATCATTTATTGAAACCTAATGTGTTTTTCGGACTTATTACCTAAAATGTACGTTATTACGAGTTGTATGTGTTTTTTTTTCTAATAAAGGTACTTTATTTTTGACAAGCCGAAAACATACTTGGTATTTTTCTGTGCTTAAAGACAAGCTAGAGCAATCGTATAGAGACGTGTTTCAGAAAAGAAAAACGACGAAATCACATTTCCAGAAAAGTCGCAGACAACATAAGCTGGAACGACCGACTGACTAGAAAAAGTTACCAGGGACGCTGCCCCGACATGAGAAGGTGAGCTAGCAACTAGGAAAGGAGATGTGGCCGCCACATTCTCCTTTGACCCATATATATTCTGGCTGCCGACTTCACCCTAAAGCACGGTGTAAGAAACATTTAGGTGATGACTCTCCGTTTGACGCGGCGGCCACATTATGTTCGGGCTTCGAGCGCGCTTCACTCGCACGGGGATAGATGGTGCCCACGTATGGGGTCCTTCCCAAAGCGTGTTTCTTCCACCGTGCTCCTGGCTTCACTCGCACGGGGATAGATGACGCCCAAGTATGGGGTCCTTCCCAAACCGTGTTTTTTCACCACTGCTCCAGGCGAGCGTCATTCGATGGAGCTTTAAACAAGGGCACTCGCTCTTCATAGTTCCGGTACCCCAAATTGCAATTGGGAACGAAGCACTTCTTTCCCATCCTTATAGCATGGCTGCTGCTGCTTCGGGTTGAAGCTCACCTCCGTGCACGATGGTGGCACCTGTGATCGACACAGCACCAAAGCAAAACACGAGGCCAGCCACTGGCCACACACCACCACCACACCACCACATCTCGAAAAAGGCGAGCACGCTACGCCGCCGACAGCGTGGCCGCCGAAGAGGGACCCCATACCGCAGCGCTTTCCGCGGCAGCGCGGAACTAACTACTCCTGGTTCGAGGCTAGCTCCGAACACGATCTGTTCGCTCGCTCCCCGCGGGAAGAGCGGCGAGTGGCATCACCTAAATGTGTTTCTTCCACCGTGTCCTGGAGGAGAAGAAGAAGTGTTCCGAAGACGGTTGCGTTTTTCAAGCTCGCTCCCTTGAATTAACATTTTTACTCTTATCAGTCGGTCTGAATAGTTGGAACTCCAGAGAACCTTCGTAAGTTGACTGCTCCTGTCCACGGTGTGGTCTCACGCACCGGGATTTTTCCCGGTGCACGGTAATCGACCTGGCTATGTCTTCCGGGCCACCCTCTCAACACTCGAGTCATCACGTCTCCACCGATCAGTACAGTCTGCCTTCCTCCATCTGTGGCAGCTCAATCGCTGGATCAGAAGACAAGGACTCGCCCATGAATACCGCTGAGGACATCACTCCAGGTCAGCAATGTGCCACAACCTCTTCGCGTCGAGTCATTGTACCAACCAGTGACATAGAGCTTTCTGACTTTGACGAACCAGACTGGAAAGATGTCCAGACAAGAAAAAAGCGAAAAAAGACTAGCCCTAATTCGAGCCTAAGTGCTGAGACAGTCTGCAGTGCTGCAGTAGTGCCTGAAGGGCTTACTGTTGTATTCACGCCATTAGAGGAGGGCCACGTAATTACGTCACTTAGTAGCCTAAAACTGTCCCTTGCTCTAGAGAAGATGTTCCCTGAATGTATCTTGGAAATCAGGTTCAACAACCGCCTGAATCTCATTGCCGTTGACGTAAGGAACGGACAGACGACGCGAGGGCTGCTGCGCTGCACGGTGCTCTGTGGAATCAAAGTCAGAGCGTATGAGCCTCTTCCCAGACATTGCGCCACAGGTGTAATCAGGGACGTAGACACCACGCTAACTGACGAAGAAATCGCCAACAACCTAAGGTCCCCTGAAAACAGAGTTGCTCGTCTTCGACGACTAGGCCAAAGTTCAGCGATCAAGATCTCCTTCTGTGGATCGACGTTGCCAAGCTACGTTTACCTCGGTCATGTCCGGCATGCAGTTTCACAATTCCAAGAGAATCCACTTCAATGCCGCAAGTGTTGCCGCTATGGACATCGAGAGGCAACCTGCAAGCGCAGCCCGGTGTGCAAACGCTGCAGCGGCACGCATGAGGACAGAGACTCCTGCTCTGCTCAAGAAAAGTGCATTAACTGCGGCGACGCACACTCGGCTACATCACCATCCTGTTCAAAATGGCGGCAGGAAAAAAAGGCAAAAAATTACTCCAGACAACACGGAGTCGATTTCCGCACTGCCAGAACTGCAGTTCATGAATCCGGATGGCCGGAGCTGCCCAGAAAAAGCGAAGTGCCTTCTTCAACTGCGCAGGACACTTTGGCTACCATGACTGAGAACCAGGTGCCAGAGAGGCCTACATACGCTGCACTAACTAAGGTTCCAAAAAGTAACAAAATAGAGGCACCTCCAACTAAGCAAGGGCCTATTTCACCTGACCTAATCCAACTCGAAAATCCGACAACGTCAGGAAACACACCCGCCGATCCAAGAAAGCGAAGAACACCAAAGCGTAAGACTCCGTCCGTTTCAACAGACACAGCTCCAAGCAAGGGGTGGATTCCGAAGCTTCAAACAGCAGCAAACATAATCTGCAAGCTTTTGGAATCTATTGACGCAGAATGGGCCCGCAGCATACTTACAATTCTTCAAATGGCCCTTCCCTTATTAGATCATTGTAAATGGCAACTGCCGCGCCACATTCCTCTTCAGAACTTACTGTGTGGCAGTGGAATTGCCGTAGCCTCCGAAAAAAGCGCGGCAGCCTCATACAGTATCTTCAATCGCACGCTCCTCCACCCGACATCATCTTTCTACAAGAACCTCGCACCCTTCCTAATCTTCCTGGATATGTGACACATGTGGCACATAACGATCCCAAACAGGACCACTTTGTGGCCACCCTAGTCAAACGCGTTCACACCGCGGTAGACTTCACTTTAGACAACCAGGCCGTTCCACATGTCTTACTTGAACTCCTTCCCGCCTCCCCACGCAAGCGTAACACCCAACCTCTCCGCCTACTCAATGTCTATAGCCGCCCCCAAGACCGCTACGCACGGTTTGATACGCTGTTTGAAGCCGCACGGCGCAAGGATTGCGCAACATTCATTGCAGGCGACTTCAACGCTCCTCATCCCACTTGGGGCTACCCTCGCGACACACCTAAGGGGCGCAAGCTACACACTTTGATCCAACAACACAATCTCACTCTACTTACTGATCCATCGACACCTACACGTCTTGGCACCAGCGTTGCACGGGACACGTGTCCTGACCTCACCCTTTACCGTGGCACAACACCCTGCACCTGGCACAACCTAGAGGAACAGCTCGGCAGTGACCATTCCATTCTTGTCACCCATATCAACACTAAAGACTTCGCGGGGAGGCACGCAAAATCCGCATCACGGACTGGCCTGCCTTCCGCGCATCTTCCTCTTCTACCTCGCCCGACACACTCACTGATTGGGTGCAGACACTGCAAACCCGGCTAGACCGAGACACGCGCACCCTTACCACCACTCCCGATGCACCGGATATAAGAGAGTTTTAGTAAACCGTTTTCGCTTTCACGCTCCGCTCTATGGAAAGCGGAGTCGCCATCGCGCATGCGCGACCCGCTCTGAGATTTGAGCGTGAAGCGTCAGCTCCGCTCGGCTCCGCTTTCCTCGCCATTTTAGGAAGCACGTTCCACTCTCAGTAAAGCTTCAGTAGATGGTGTTTTTATGCTTGGGAGCGAGCTTGACCGTTATGAACCTCGCTGCACTAAGATGGCTGCGCCGACTTTGTTTTAAATGGCGTCCTCAAGGAAACGTTTCACGGTGATCGAGAACCTCTGGCTGCTTCGGGAAATCGCTGGCCGCAATCCTTTCACGGCCCCTGAACGGTGGGAACAGGTGCTGCCTTGTCTAAGCCAGCGGGTTGGATTTTTCTATGCGAGATTGCGACGACGACGTTGAGAGGATGACACACCGGGCGACGGCGGTGCCTCAATCTGAGCCCTGGGCCTCGGTTCCTCGGAGGCGGCAGCTTCTACTTTGGCTGGGCTACCTCCTTGGAGCCTGATGCTTTGACCCCAGTGGACCCGAGTGAGCAACAGCGCCATCAAGTTCCTGGGGCTCCTTCATGCACCGATCGAACGGCGTGCCAAATCCCCATGGCTCGCTGCTCACCCGCCCAATCCGCCTCCACGAAATCTGGACTTCTGCGAATCGGACTGCCACCCTCCCCAATACCAACAACCCCTGTCGTCATCATCATGCATGTACATACTCATCACATTATCGTGTTCCTATAGACGCGGCACCGCGGGCCTCCTTAATACGGGCTGCTGCCTTTCCCCGGTGCCTAAAGACTAAAGACTAAAGCAGTCGGCAAACGGACATATATTTTGTTTGGCTTAGGCAGCAAGACAGTGCAAATTAGTGAAAGTGAGTGCTCACTGCTCCATTTATGTCTCTACTTTTTTGTTTTTCCAATGAAATGAGTTTTTTCTTCTTTGTATGCTTCGGTTTATGATAGGGTATCTGGTGTTTATGTACACTGCGCGACATTGTTAGCGGGAACAATCAATATCCTGTTTTTATTTTTCACCTTAAATTCGAGGGGCTGACAGCAACCTATTGGTATGGAATAAAGCGCTCGTTTGGGGCACTAATCTTAGCGACAAACTTTCAGCTCTCTCAACAGCTGTCAAAGAAATAAACTGCAAATAAAAGCGATTTTATCGTGTTCGTATTAACAGTGGAGCGCAGTGTATGTATCTGCCTTGGGGGATGACATGAAACCATTTTGCTTGGCTACACTTCTTTTCATTTCTTTTGTGTGTTTTTGAAAGTGCGTTTTTCGACTTAAGCTCCCTCCTACTTTCAGCCTCACTTGTGCTACGGTGTTTTCTTGCAACAGAAGGCCACGCAACACAGGCTACTTTTACAATGCTGAAGTCAACAATAACACTGTAATTTGATTAGATGCAATATTCACACGCACATCTGAGTAGTAAAACGAAAGTCGTTAGTAAATCTTTTTTTTTATTAAATATTTCTAGATTCCTTTCAGCTTAGTTGGACAAGTATTTCGCTCAGTACAAAAGCTGGGATATGATCCAGTTTGATCAGTTTACGCATTCTAATATTAAAAAAAAAAAAACATGCCCCTCGTTTTCGTAGGGTTCGTCCAGCTGACAAATTATGCCTTCTGCGCACATCACTGCCTGGTGCTTCACGACGAGCACCCTCTTGTGACCAGAAAAGTATGGCTTCTGATTCTTCGATGGACGACATATGGGCATGCTGTGCGGTCAACGAAACCCCAACAGTTGTCCAGGGGTGCTCCCTTGTCTCTGACGGCCTAATAAAAAGAAAAAAAGGCACTCTTACAACACTGCAGTATTAATCACTACCAAAACATGTGATATGGAACTTGTTACTCATATAAGATAAAGTGTATTTCTATGGTAGGGCTGTAAAACAATTTTTATCGTAAATGTAAAAAAAAAAAAAAGATTTAGTTGTTTTTAATTTTGCTAAGCTCTGAGGCTGTCAAACTGCGCATGTGAGGCCCGCTACGCCGGAATTCAAAACGAAACTTCTGAAAAGCGTTCTAGTCTACCGCTATTGCTTAGAAGTCCAGTGTTGTGTTAGATAAATTTTGCATTGTTTATGCCTGTCTGGTTTTCACCAGACAAAACTTGACGTGGAATATTCTTTCGACCGTTTTCGGTAACTCTTTTCAAAACACTGCCGGGTAACATATTCGGCCGCCGTATTTTGGGCATCGCTTTTAGTGCGAGACTTGTGACCAGAACCGAGTTCATATCCAGCATTGACACAGCATTCGTGTCTAACACATTTAGACTCGCATCCGCGACAAACAATGACGCAGCTCTCTTGCTCCCTAGACGGTTGACCAAAATAAGGCGGCCTCGAAAAATAGTGGAGGCATGGCATGCACTTTAAAAAAAGGCTGCATTCAAGTCTCTATTATTTTCTAAATCTACCAAGGAAATCCAGGGAGAACATTTCCGGAGGAAAGTTAAACAATTCAAAAATTACGAGCGAATAGGAATAAATAAAGTTGAGAGGAATGGTTTCTTTGGTGCGGCTTGCGAGCGCTATGCTCGTGGTCAGCTTTCAGTGGCATTTTCAACAGGAGGGCGCGTTCACAGGTATAATCGGCGTTCAAGCACTCGCTCCCGTACATCTGACTGCATAGCCATAGAAGGTCCACTAAAACGCGACGACTTTACCGACACCGTGCTGGTTGCAAAGTGATACTCGTTCACTTCGTTTGATTATGCTCTTTTGTGTTACATAGAACTCAAATGGAATGGCTTACTTTCAACGCGTGGGGCGTACGCTTTACTCCTTGATTCGGCCTCTTTCAAGCTGAGGTCACGGTGAAAAACATCGACGCGTATTGAGTAAGTGCAGCCATCTTGAGATCTAAGCGATCACGCTGAGGACGCTGAGGGCAGTCCGCTCTGCAAGTTGTGAAGCGGAGCGCACGCTCACTCCGCTAACTATACGCTCCAACTCAGAGCGGGCCACGCATGCGCGGTGGGGACGATGCTTCTTGCAGAGCGTAAAGTAGAGCATAAAGGGCTCATAAAAGTGGCCTACTAAAACTCACAGATTACAAACCCGCTCGTCATGACTTCTCCTGACACTGCCCATGTACACCTTGTTGTTTTTTTGTGCCGAAACAAAAGTAAAGACGTAAATTATTGGCGGATCAAAAAAAGTAACTTTTACTAAACAGAGCAGCTGTGCTAAGATCAATGGAAACGCGAAATTTACACAAACCATGCAGGGTCTCACCTGTGAGCACAGCTCCAGTTTCGCCAGGGTCAACCACCTATGTTTGTTCATGTCAGCGAGCAGGTGGCCGAACGTCTCGTTGATGTGACCCACGATGAGGTTCACAATACTGGAGAACACCGACAAGTTCCATCCAAACGCTCATCCAAGTTCGAACAGACGGTTGCGATAGGCCAGTCGACAAAGATTCATGCAAAGCGTCTCGCCAGATTGGCAACACCCTGCGCCGATCTGTCAGGTGCTGGGATTTGGAGGCTCACTCGCAGAGCAGCCAGGTCCTTCTTTAAGCGGGATTGCCTCCTAAACGATTTCTCTTCTATGTTGGCAATTTCCAGCAAACCGCGTTCGGAAAGGAATCTTCGGCGCTTCATGGCATGAGGGATACAAATCATTGATCCGATGTCTCGCCAGCTTAATCTCGTTAGTACAAGTCTCCTTCCTTGAGACCCGCGGGGATTGGTGCCTTGGGCTGGCCTTGAGCAACACTGTACTCGTACTTCGCAAAAGGTGTACTCGTAATGCGCAAACTTCGTCCTTTTCTTTCATTTTTAGTCTTTTAGTCTTTATTTATTTGGCTCTGAGCCGCGGCACCGCGGAAAGGCAGCAGCCCGTACCATGGAGGCCCGCGGTGCCGCGTATAGTGAACATGATAATTTGATGGGTATATACATGCATGATGATGCATGTATATACTCATTTCTACTTCTAATACATAAATCTGTATCAGTTTTACTTCGAGTGGAGCAGAAGCTACATGAGCGAGTGCCGGCTTTTCAGCGTCCTTGACCAGCACGCGCGCTCGTGCAGTGCAAGTACCGTTTAGATCAACATGCTCATGCTTATACCTTCGGCTTCACTCGCACACAGGGTGGAACGATTATATTTATATTTTATAGCTTAATATTCTTCGGGTGTGTGCCTACTCTTTTGTGTTTATTATTCTCGCCTTCGTTTTTACTACCTTTAGAAACACGCTCCCTTCACATTCTTTGTGTTAACGTTTAGTTTTTTGTTGTCTTACTAGTACTATAAACGTCTACACTCTCAACAAAAGGATAGTCGCAGGGTACGACCATTGGTGTAGTAAGAAGCCGTCACAGAATATCGCTACCCCCACTTAGTTATACTAACGACCCCATGGGTAGTTACGGCACGCAGTCAACAGGTGCTCACGGCGAGCACCCCCAAAGAAACATGGCGGCTGGCAAGCGACAGGTGGAGCAATACGAGTAAGGCCTAGCGAGCTGGACTGCTTTTTGCTAAAATACGATTCTCAAGTGCGTACGCCCGTTCGCTGCCTTCCGTGCGTGCTAAATCACTCCAAAACGCGCCTCGAAGCACCGGCACCGCACCTATTAGGGTAGGGGTGACAGTGTGTGAGGAGGGAGGGGGGGGCATTCGCGGGGGTTTGTCTGCGACTGCTTTCGAGCGACCGGCTGCATTTACTTCGAGGCCAGAAAACATTCAAAGAAGGAATCGTATAGCGATAAATGGAATGATGTCTTTATTGAGACAAAGCATCTGCTTGCCGTGCTTGCCGCAAGTGATCCGGCGTTTTCGGCTGACAACGGCAAGGCGAAGCATCACCGATTCCAGCGGCGTAGGTTCCGATCGTTCAATGCTCCTGCTCACCGGTTAGCATACGTTATCCACTTTTAAGTCTCTAGTAATCCTCACCGCGTCTGTGCACGCACTTGGCGCTATTCACCACACGGAACAACCATTCAACTGGCTATGGGACCCTGATCCCACTGGGACGAGAGGCCGAGAACCGAACCCTCCGTAGGCTGCTCCGTGGAGCCATGGAACGCCTCCATATTTTCCACTCAAATGAGTAGACACATAAACGCGCGACTCCTTGAATTGGGTGGCGACACGCGCCACCTAACGGACAGCGCTTAAACTAAAAAAGAAAGAAACCAACTGTTTTTATTGAGCGCCTCGCCAGATATCCACGTATATACACAAACCACACCACCCTTCACAGACGCGCGACACACAGACACCATAGCATTTCATACATGGACGCGTTCACTGACAGCACAGAGTTTACAACATGAGATATGGACACTCTGCATTTGTATACACACTACTAGTCGACACCACCAGCTTATATACTGCTGTATTTTCTGTGACCGATTAGGATGGTGACCACTGTCCTATTTTGCATAAATACGAAAAGACTGTGCAAGATTTACCCGTATATAATATTTTCCTCTACTGCCCTCAGGAAAAGGCTCGTATCTCTAATGTAATCAATTGCAAAAGTTAACTGCAGGTTATAAATAAAGTTGAATAGTTGCTACACGTCACGTTTTGATCAGTTTCGTTTTCTCGCTCGCCTACACTTCAAGTATACAGAAGCCTGCTTTATTAATTGTATTAATTATCGAAACCAATTTCTGCAATCACAGCTTTCTGAACACGCTGATGCATTTTCTTTTTCTCTTTTTACATATCCGAATGACTTCAGCGGCGGTTGAGTAAAAGTTGAGCACACTGAAGCACGCGCACGTGATTCTGGCAGAGGCCATCCGCCGGTCCTCCCCGAAGCGTTGTTTCAGTTTCTTCTTTTCGCTACAATTGTTTCTGCTCAAGCTTCCAACCTTAACCACGTCGGACGGTCTGTCGCCGGGGCTGGCCGGGGCGCGGTTGGTTGGCGCTCGCGCCGCTGCGTGTGCCGTCTCGTTGTGGTTGTCATTGCGTTCCGACGCGTCGCCCGCGTGCACCGGGAACCACTTGATTCTCACTTTTCTGTCTTGCAGTTTGACCGCTCGCAATACTGGCTCGGTCTCCCGGCAGATTTGGCCTTTGGTGAACTTTCGCACCGCCTGTCTCGAGTTACTCAGCACCGTATGGCAGTCTGCGTCGGCGATGGCCTGGGCGATGGCCACCTCCTCCGCTTGTTCCGCTCCAGCGCTTCTCACGCTCGCTGCCGTCCTCGTGGTGCCGGTCGACGCCTCGATGACAACCGCAGCGAAGGCGTTCCGTTGACATTCGGCCGCGTCCACGTACCGTGCGTGCTCGTCGATGGCATGCAGGTCGATGAGAGCCTTCGCCCTCGCTTTTTGTTTGAAGCATTTTTATCGAGTTGCTCTGATGAAGTGTGCCAAATGAGCCAGTGAAGGCGGAGTCATATATCCCGAGACAGAGAAATACTGAAATACACGGACATGATCCCATATATCTGTGTACGTTCGTCCTGTCCAGCCTCAGTCGTGGTGTCCAATACTCATACTTCACTGCACTTGAAAGCAAAAATTGGGTATGACAGGCGTGCAAGTTCGGCGGAACCGAGGAGGCCATTTGCAACTGATCTGCACGCAGAACTGACCGATCACACCTTTAATGAGAGCACGCTCTTTACTGAACCGCACAATAAAAGACAAGAGTATCCCTTCCGGCGAACATTGAAGTGAACTCACGCCTGCGCGTAGCTCTCCTGCGCGTTTCTATAGATTTGGTTAAATTTCTCGAGCACGACGCCAGCGGCTAGCGTTTACTGCTGTACATGGTAAACCCCGCGACGGAAGCAAAAAGGGACAACCATGATACTTTTGATCTGCCTCGGGTTTTAGTAGGTGCCTACCAATGTTGCCTGTACTTTTTGGGAATGTTTGTTTTCTGCCAGTTTAGGCGAACTGAGCCACACGCCTGCTTCGACTGGTTCAAATTTGAATAAATGGTAACCGACGCACAAAGAAAACAAGTGTCAGGTACTTTTGAGATTTTTGAAGTGGCATTTACTATTGAACAACGGCATGCACTTGAATGTTCAATTCAAGAGTTTATAAAACGTGACGCACTCCATGCTTGTCACCTGCAACAGAGTGGTAACGCTCCAATGGCTCGAGGCCAGTGGGTCGTTAAGTAAGCCTGTGGGGTCGTTACAGCCGTCAAAACGCATGATGACGAGGGGGGGTGCTCACTTTTTCTTAGGGTGTACTGGTGGAGCTATGCAAGCGAATTTCTCAAACGCTCTCGAAACGCTCTTCCGCTGAAGAAAAACGGTCTACTAAAACGCGTTTTTGGACCTCCGCTTTCCATTCCGGCGAAGCGGGCCGCGCATGCGCAGTTTGGCACCCTCAGAGCGGAGCGGAAAATGGAAACGGTCTACTAAACTCTCTATAGACTCCCACCTTCTTCACCTATGGGAAGCGCGCCGCGGTCTAACCAAACAGTGGCGACGTCAACGCCACAACCGGAAGCTCAAACTGCGCATTGCACAACTGCGCACTGCACAGACTGCGCGTTGCACAAACTGCGCATTGCAAAACTGCGCATAGCACAATGTAACCTCACTGGTCAAGACTGACATACGCTCTGCGACAAGCTCAATGGCACGCTCGGTACTGCATGTAATACAACCAGGCCAAGCCAAATCAGACAGGGCCAAAGATATTTACAAACTCCTACACGCCACTAACCTAACAGACTCTCAATGCCTCACACAGTTACGACAGCGTTACCTCCCCCCCCCCCTCCTGACACTCCATGCTACGCGGACTACACGGGTCCCCCCAACAATCTTCCTTATCTTAACGCGCCCATCACGGATATGTGAGATTCGCGCTGCAGTCACCGACATTCGCCGGAACACATCCCCTGGTCCTGACAAGATTCGCTACTCTCTTCTCTACAACCTCTCTGATTCATAGAGCACTCAGTTTACTACCTACTTAAATGAGATGTGGGAGTCGGGTACCCTTCTCAAGAAATGGAAGCAAGTCACAGTCGTTCTGATTCCCAAGCCTGGCAAGCCCCTCTCCTTGGAGAACCTGCGCCCGATTTCCCTTACCTCATGTCTGGGCAAACTGCTTGAAAAGGTTCTACAGCTTCGCCTTTACAATATTTTTGTCGACACCTCCACCCTTCCCCACACCCTCTATGGCTACCGTAGTGGTATTTCCTCTCAGGATGTACTGCTCCGCCTCAAACACGGTATTCTAGACGCTCCGAGCACTGCCCAATATCACGCTGTCCTTGCCGCAGACCTTAAATGGAGCCTTCGACAACCTGTCCCACGACCTGGTCCTTGAACAGTTGGCAGCCACTGTCTGCGGAGCGAAGGTGTACAATTACATCCGCAATTTCCTCCGCGACAGATCTGCCAGCGTCGTCCTTGGTCACCTGCGCTCTCCCTTTCCACCGGTGGCAAACCGTGGCACTATGCAAGGCTCTGTACTCTCTCCCCTCCTGTTTAATCTTGCTATGCGAGGTCTCCCTCCCCTTCTGGATGAGATCTCGGATGTCCGTCATGCACTTCATGCGTGATGACATTACTGCCTAGATAACGGCAGGCTCCCTCGGACAGATCGAAACTCGATTACAAGAAGCTACTACTACCATCGAGCAATATTCCCGGCGTGGAAGCCTCACATGTTCCCTCACTAAGTCGGAGCTACTAGTCGTGACGAAACACGCTCGCGGACTAACCGATCTTCCCCTTACCATCACAGTAGATGACAAACCCGTCCCGCACAAATCGGCCATACGGGTGCTTAACTTCATGTTACAATCCAACGCTAAGGCAACCGGATCCCTCCACCAACTCACCACCCAGTGCAACAAAATCATGCACATGCTACGCCGCGTCTCTAACCGTCAAAATGGCCTTAAAGAGGCAGATGCCTTACGCCTTGTCCAGGCCTTGATTCATACACGCTTACTCTACCACCTACCGTACCACAACCTCACCAAGCCCGAACACAAACGTATGTCTACCCTACTACGGAAGGCGCAGAAACTGGCGCTCGGTCTCCCCGTTCGCACAGCCACCGTTTGCCTAGAGCGGCTTGAGGCGACCAACACCATAGAGTCGGTTGACGCGCTTGCGCTCGACGGCTCAGGGGCAGAGTCTCCTTGCTACCCTTGGTTTTCCACCCTGTCCTGCTTCCCTCACCGCTGCGGGACTCTCCCCGCGGCGCGTGCTAAACTCACTGTGGCTCCTATTCCCCGCCGTATGCATCCAACCCGTCACTCGGCCAGGCGCGACCATCACTCGCGCTACCTCCGACGCGCGTATCTTGTAGGCTGCGATACCGTTCGTGCCCTCTTTACGGACGCTGGTTCGCAGGATGCACGCGGGAGGGATCACGGTCGTTGTGAACTGTGATCTCAGGCTCGTCCACGCTTCCACGGAACGTGGTCTCACCGACGTGTCCCTCCTGGAGGAGCGTGCGGTCGCCAGGGCAATTCTTTCCAGATCCACTCTCTCCTCTTCCGCCCCCACTCGCATTCTGACTGACTCCCAGACGGTCTGTCACCACTTCCTTTACAACAGCCTACATCCCTTCACTGCATCCCTACTTGACTCTTTCCCTATCCTCCACCTCCCACACTTTCCGGTTTGTCTGAGTGCCTGGGCACGCAGACATCCCTGGTAATGAGTACGCACACGCGCTCACCCGAGATCTCTCAAACCGGGCACCAGGGGAAGACTCTGCCACCATCCGACAAGCCCCTTTTTCATACTCAACTCACCTAGCTGAGTTACGCCTCGCTCGACAACATTATCCTCCTCTTCAGCCTTCCCTTACTCGCAGATAGGGGCGTCCTATGGCGTCAACTCCAAACCAACACCTTCCCGACGCCCCTTTTCTACTCTCTACGTAGACCCTTCCGCGGTCCGGCCTGAGTGCCTCGCACTGCGGCGATCGTCCCACTTTTCTCCATATGGTCTGGCAATGCCAAGCCATTCCCTCTGTCTTCGCCTCTTCCCAACCCCTCCCCCCACCTCCTCGGGAGGAGCGGTTGACCGATGATACGCCACCGGTCAGCAGCTGGCTGGTGGACTGTGCTGAGTCGGTGGCTGCCACGTATGGGGCCCCGGACTAGGGGCTCCAACCGGGTGTACTAGGACCCATACCCGTAATAAAGTTTATTCATTCATTCATTCCACCGTGCCCAATGTAAGCAACCTTCCGCATGATATATCTCGCAGCCAGACACCAAAACGTGCCTCAGACGTCACGTCACGCAGCTGCGGCGGCGCTACTGTCGAAGCGGCGCAAGCGCAGACGCAACAATTGACCGCGGATCTGAGTTCCTGCGACCGCGCACACTGAGCGACTCGGCTGTGAACTGCGTCCCAGCTTAGCGTCTGCTATGAACTTTGCCGGTAGCAAAGCGAATCTCGGTCAACGCTCGCTCTCATTTTAAAGGGAAGATAGAACAACTTCTTCTTTCAATATGTACAGCTTATAATTGTTCCTTGACATTTATAACCCGCAAAATACGCGCTGCTTTTATTTTTTTCCTCGCTACGCAATGGCAGTCGCAGGGAAAATCCGAAAAAAAACACCGTTTACCCTCTCAATGCGCAGCAAGAAAAAGCGGGCACGTGACCTGAAGCCGATTATATGCCGCCAATGTTTTTAACTTAGCCACGCGTCAGGGGTCGGCAGAGCACAGAGCGCGCGCTGAGTTCCACGAATTGTTAAACGGGCGATGCAACCCTTTTTGTACTTTACGCAAATACTGCTTAGAAGGAATCCCTGACGTTAATGACCTGTGAAACACCCGTTCTTTTTCACTACACGGAATCGTAAGTCGCAGAAAAAAAGAAAATGAGAAAACAAGCAGCGCTCACCTTCTCAACCTCGCAAGCCAGAACCTGGACGTAGGGACGTGAACCTCAGGGGAAGCCCCACAAATCAGAAACAATTAAAAGTTTTTACCACCACCACCACCACCAGCAAGCGGTCAACGCGGATCTGGAGCCGATTCATATGCCGCCAATGTTGATCATGGCGACACGCGCTCGGGTTGGCATGGCGCGGGACGGAGGCTTAGAGCGAGTTGGTTGTTCATGCTTGGGTGAACCCAGCGCACACGATTACACCCGGAAGGCAAGCACTCAAAAAATCAAACGTACGCAGCGCTGACTGACAACTCTGGTTTTTATTTCTCTTCTCTGATCATCTTCTTCTTCTCAGTTAAAAGAAACAAAGAAAGTTATACGGTGAGGATTCAAGTGTAAGTTGATAAAGAATAACAAATAAAATAAAAAATAATATGAAATATTACGTTTAAAATAAACAAACTAAAATAAAATAAAACTGTCGTTCCTTTCATCTTGTCGCAAAATATCCTTGCAACAAAACGAAACGAACGACGGTTTTATTTTATTTCAGGCACGCGCTGAGTTCCAGAAATTGTTATGATTCGGCCACTGTAATCCGGCCATTGTCGTCACTGCAGCGAATATACACGGGACACTACCCGAATGCTTGTCGAGCTATCGATTGTCACGAACCCGAATTGAGTGCCCACACAATGCTCGGGTCCAATGTATGAGCCGCATTCAAATATCGTCACTGGGCGGTACTGCTACCACCCAGCTACGTTATCAAGATTTTGCGAAGTAGGGATTGAATGAAAACGCTCCCTTTGTCATTGAAATTACCCTCAAAAAGGGAGTTTCGTGGCGAGTGGCGTTGAGTGCGAGTATCCTTGAGTCCCACTATTGGCAGTAAGCTCGTTTAAAGTAAAGAAAAAAACATTCCAATTAAATATCGCTGCACCGCTTCTTTATGGTTCGGCTATTCCAGTCATCCCACCGATTGGGCACGAGTTACTACTAGGATGCATGTGGAAGCATGTGGGTCGCGAGCCAAAATCGAATGCCTACGGAGTCTTAACAGTCCACTGTATCAGGAACATTTAAATATCGTAAACGCGGGGATCGCAAAGCTCGATGACACACTCCTGTGGATGGGATTGTTGGCATTGTCCCGACTCCTCCGTCATCAAGTTTTGCAAATGAAAACCGAAAGAAGACATCCGCTTTTATCCTTGGAATTCCACAACAACGAAGACGCTTCTGGTTAATGGCGTTGGTTTTGTGTATTCTCGGGTCCCACTAGTTGCATTACATCGCTGTAAAGTGAGAAACCTTCCTGCCCAATATCGTGCACGGCCCCTTCAACCACAAAGCACAGAAACCAGGCGGATTTAGTTCCTGCGAGCGCTATAAAAACAAAAGCACCACGCCACACGACTCGGCCGTCTGCGTCGACATCCGCCGTTGACTTTGGAAAGTTTTTCTGCCCCATTTTTTTTTTCAGAGAAAGGCAGCTACGCCGTGTAATTAACGAGCTAAAACCGACATAGGAAGTGCACATTTGACGAAAGGTTTAGACTGCTAGGGGCAGGCGCCAATTTTTAAGGACCATTTTAGATCGAACTTCGGTATTGGGAACACCCTACACGTTTCTATAAAAAATTCGTTTTATTTTTCACTCATTTAAAACTCATTACTCATTTATAACAAACGACAGAACTGGGTACAACAGTCAAGCGCCGAATTTTGGGTTGAATTTTTAATTTTGACGAAAAAAATATATCTTTTGGGGAAACCCTTTGTGACAGGGAGTGCAAACCGCAAGTTTGGGCGAGTTTTTGTTCTCGGATTTTAGACGTTTTAAGCAGCCGAGGCGCAAACTGACCTTTCTCTCGCCTGTAGGAGGTGTCACATTTCAGTCCTTTAAACGTTTTTCCTTTTTTTTTTTTGTGGTGCAATATGACCTTTTTCGGCCACTCTCAGAATATGAATTATTTATGACCAATAATTTTATTGTGATTATTTATATCCACTTTTGTTTTAAATATTGTCAAGTTTGACCAGCTCTTCCGTGTGACCTATTTGAGATATCTTAACATATTTAGTATTTTCAGAAAGCTGAGAGTATACTATTTTTATTGATAACAAATTTAATATTGTGCGTAAAAGAGAAAGGGCAGTGTATTTTCGTAAAGCATGGACTATATCAAACATTCTGCAAATTGGAGGTCGATTTTCTAAAAAAAAAAAAAACTTTATTTGGCAGATTTGTTATCGAGCTAGCTATTGCAGTGCTTTACAAGGAAATATAAATAGAAAAAGTAATATTTTGTTTGTATGGTAGCTATAGAGCTTGAAATCTGATTTTGTTTGACTGTTTTTTCAGTAAATCAACTTACCCGCAAAAATACACTAATTAAAAATTGGCACCTCTTATTTTTTTAATAGATACCTCTGAACACACTTATTATCTGATAAATAATTTTAACGTGATTATGTATATGAAATATATTTTAGGAAATTTGTCGATATTACGGTTTTGGACGATATTTGAGAAAGTTTACCAGCTCTTCCGTGTGACCTATATGAGGTGTCTTAAAATATTTAGTATTTTCAGAAAGCTTAGAGTATACTTCTAATGATAACAACTTTGATGTTGTGTGTAAAAGAGAAAGGACAGTATTTTTTCGTAAATCAAAGACTATTTCAAAAATTTTGCGAATTGGAGGTCGATTTTCTAGAAAGCCTAACTTTTCTTTCCGCGAATTGTTTTCCTCTAGCTACCCATTGCAGTGCTTAATAAAGTAAAATAAACAGAAAATGTAATATTTTGTTAGTATGGTGGCTATTAAAGCTTACATTTTGGTTTTTGTTCACTAGTCGCCCAGCAATACAAGTGACCCACAAAAATACACTAACTCATAATTAACGCCTCTGAAATCTTTAGTAGCTACCTGTAAATTCCTTTAATAAAATAAGATGCAAACGGCGAGTTATGCTAATAAAGCGTCTAGGCCAAAATATGTTTAATGTTTTTTAACTATCAAACCGCCTCTCTGCAACAATATTTGACGAAATTCAGCAAGCTACGCAGCGTGACCCTAATCAATACATTTTTATGATCGTTTACATCACCGTAAAGCTCCAATTAAGCTGTTTCTTTTGAGTATAATTTGAATACTCCTGCTTTTTTCTAATTTGAATAATTTTTCAGGCGAATTTGCCTGAAAAAATGAGTGTTTAGAAAAACTTGCAAGTTTGAAGTCGACTTTTATTTTTTATTTGCAGTTAGGTATTATAGTAGTCTGTCAGGAACTACCAACAGAAAGTGTAATATATTGTTTGTATGGCCGCTATTAGGACTCGAATCTCGTGCTATGGGAGTTTTGAACGGGACTTCGCATAGACGCTCAGCTGAGCAGAATTGTGACCTATGTAAGGTCACAATTCTTGTCGTCGGCCGTCGTCGAGAACCGGCAGTCCAGGCACGCCGACCCTTGTTGTCGCCCGTCGATCAGAGCTCACAGTCGGACTCCGTTTCCAGGCCTGCGCATCACATTTGCCACGCCAGTGCTACGTAGAGCTGGCTGTCCCGGGCTATCAATGCCCGAGTCTCGCTGCGGAGCCACCCCGGGATCGTCATAGCACAGGTCATATGGCCCGGGTTCGCCGTTTCCACCCGTCTTGCTCCAGACCTTGCTGGTGGACCGCTCAGTGGTTCGCCACGGGCCAGGCCATGCAGCTCGGCTCCGATGTTTCTGGTACCAGCTCCAGCCTCGCTCAGCTCGCACTCTCTCGCACCAGCTCGTGACTTCTCCGCCGACCGCCTGTCACGTGCCCTCTGCCTCGTCATTCACCCTCAGCTCCCACAAACTCTGGCATCTGGTTGTGACCTTTAGCGCTGCATTTGGGCGGAGAATGAGTGTTCGGCAATGCCTAGTCTATTTTTGCGGTAAAAAAGACCGTGTAAATTTTCTTTTGTGACACCCTGTACTTGCACAATACCGAATAGAACACAAGGCCAGTGCATGACATTTCGGAAGTGGATCGCCGACGCGCCCCAAGCGGCAAACACCCCGAAGCTTCACGAGAGTAGAGGCCACGTGACAACTGTTTCACAAAGATCCAAGCAAAACTAGCAATACGAAGCTTGATCTGTTCTTCGTTTTGAGCTTGGTGTTTCACTGCACTCCACAGTGGCTGCGAGATTTATTGTGGTCTGTTCATTCAGTGATAAAAAGGCTTCCTGGGATCTTCATGAAGTCGAGGACATGGTCTGGAAGCAACCGATTCTATTCGAATTTGCACCACATGTCGTTGTGTGGCCGACGGTCACGCCGTGACCATTTCTACAACACGGTATGTACCGTTTGTTTTTCGTTTGTTTTGAGCCGATCTGGCTTGGGAGTGTGCCATTCTTAACATAGCATACCAGGACTAGGTATTGCACATCCAGCGAAATATAGGAATGCGGCTGAACGTGTTACGGAATTTGCAGAAACATGAACGGCAGTACTTCGCAGCAGTTGGTGGTCGTTCGTGTATTTATCGTGTAATTTGGCGGCGTTTCCCAATAGCTGTTGTTTCATTTTATGCAGCTTGTGCGCTCCTGCACTAAAAATATTTCAAGCGCCAGCGTAATGTCGCAAGCTGCAGCTTCCGGTGCAGATGACTGGTTCAGACGTTTGGGTCAGTCGCGTCAACAAAAAATAAAATGACCAAGACACATTCACCGGTACGACAGGGTACCCCAGTATCACCAGTATTACACTGTGCATAAGACGTCGGCACGGTTGGCGCAGTCGCCACTGCATGTCGTTGCTTCACCTGGCGCCGGTTTCGAATTTCTCAGCCCCAGTGCAAAGATAATCACATCGGATCGCACTATCGACGATTGCAAGCAAGGGCACTGGACGCCGCCATGTCTCCGCTTTTGCGGACAAGCCCTTGCAATTTGAAGCTTGCCAAAGCTATGTTCACGCGCAAGCTGCACGTGCTTGCACTCATGGGGCCCCGGACCGTAGTGTGGACTATTTTTAGCCACGCACTTTAAAAAGCGCGATCTAGTTGCTTTGAATAGAGCCACTTTATATGGCAGCGTAGCTGCCAGAGTGGCGACACGACGCAAAATTATCTAGAAGCACGACGTCAGAAGCGCCTATAATGATCTCCATTTTGAGCCTGGGAGGCTGCCATGGTAACCGTACTGCTAGCGACACCGGGCGGCAACCTTTATCTAGTTGACATCTCCATTCGTTAATTGAAAAGTGGTAAAAGACCTATAAAACGCTTTGCATGGCGGTACGGCACGGGCCTCTGGAGGAGCGGTGCCTGTTTCTTCTGTGAAGTGAGACGATTCGCAGCCCGGGGACTGTCGGGCGACGAGAGCTGCTAAGTATCCTAGGTCCACGAACAAGGCGAGTGGTTTTCCGCGCCGCCGGGATGGCGGCCGCTTCGTGGGACGAACGTACCGTCCTTGTACTTTCGGACCTCGCTCCTATGAAACAAAATTCGATTATGCCCGCCACGACAGGACGACTTCCTCGGGACATGACTTGCTCGACTGCCCCATAGTAAGCGAATGTATGCTTAGCATCATACTTCTTCGAGACCCAATCATTAATTCAAGATGAGATTATCTCACCGACTGGAGAGGAGCGACGTCGACGACGGTATCACCCTCGTTTTGGGCGATGAACAGTCAACAGGGTTAAACCAAGAAGGACAGCACGGGGGTCTACAGAGGATTGTTAACGCCATCCAAAGAGACGGACGCCGGACATGAGGTGTTCTTGCCGACAGGCCAAGTGGTCGTCCAGAAGCTTACCGGCATGTAAAAAGTCAATATATTTATCTGGTGTAGCACGCATACCCGTGTTAAAAGGGCCATGAAATGATTTTTGAACTTCTTCCTTAGATTTAATCCTCAACTCGAAAGATAACAGTGGAATCACGCGGGCGTGACATGCAAGGGCACCGGTGCGAAGACCCCAAGCTTCCACCGTGCTTTTTAAGCACACCATAGAACTTGGCATTCGCAAGTGCACTCATGTGCACTCATTGGCCACGAACTCGAATTAAAATATTCGTCGACGAATTAATTTTTGACGAGCGCATACGTCCGAGTGACGCAGTTTTCATGTCAAATACTTGAGCTGGGGTCGGCTGACGTCATTTTGGCTTTTGTAGGCATTGCAAAGAGGATATTTAGAACCATACACACATGATGATAACGTCATAGCACACGGACATTAACGAGCACAAGATAGGCCCAGCTACAGAAAATAAATATTACACTCGTAAAAAATAATTGTCTGTAACTTGCTAATTACAAAGAAGAACACACCTCTGAGCTTATACGTTTAATAGTATGTGTTGATGCATTGTTTTAAAGCAGGTCATTTCATAATACGTCATTTGAGCAAACGCCAGTTTGTCACTTGAAAAAACAAACCAAAAAACACTGCGATCAAATGCAAGCTATTGCGAGGAAAGCACGTTCATCAAAGTCTTCAGAACTGTCAATTCGAAAAATCGTCGATTGGTACAAAAGGTTAAAGATCGCAGTCACTTCCTCGCCTAAAGTTTTTGTGATTATTCGGTGACACAGGGCTGAAACAACTTCCCCTAGGCCCTACACACGACGCATACATTTCGTTTCGATTCTCAGAAATTCCAACATTCAAAGGAAGCTAGAAAATGCGAAAATGTTATCCTAAAAGCTATATCGTAAAATCGTTGATTAGTACAAAACGTAAAGATCGCAGGAGCTTCCTCGCTAAAAGTTTCTGTGATTACGCGGGTACCTGGGACAGAAACAACTTCTCCAAGGTCCAACATGCGACGCATACAATTCGCATCAATTCTCAGACATTCCAACGTTCAAACAAGGCTATACTCCGTTTCACCTTATATTGTACCCCAGACAAGGCTAGAAGCGCGAGCTCATAGCGTTGGGAGCTACCTCTTAACGCACGAGAGCTTGTGCTGCCGAGATGTGCCCTAGAGCAAGGAGCTCGCGCTTGTAGCCTATCCTGCGGTACATCATGCGATGAAACAGAGTATAGGAGTATGCAAAAATTGAATGCAAAAAGTCTGATTGATCCTTGAACACATCCAGGAAACCGAGCACCGCAACGGCGATATGACTAATGCTGTCGCACACGTGCTAATATCCAGAATAACCTTGCACAGAAAAATTATAAAGTCTCACTTTTTCAGATCTTCACATTATACCTGAGTCAGAGAGCACAAAGAAGTGCGAAATCGTCGGAAAGCCGCGGCACTTCACGACTACCGCGCACCGAACAAACTACAAACTCGCATCCATCAGCTCTGGGCGCTGCCATCTTACCGGTGACATCACGGCTCTTGGGAGGTCACGTGACGAGTAGTCACTTGCTAGCCAGCTCAGCTCGTTGCTATGGTACCGCGTGTGACAAATCACAGTGAGAGGCGGCACACGGAAAAGCGTGGCGCTACTCTGGCAGCTACGCTACCATATAGAGTGGCTCTAGCTTTGAATGAAGCCTCGGCGGCTGCCCGAGCGCTTTTGCAGCGAGTGCTCTAGCATAGCCTCCTATATACTGACAAAGCCTGGAAGAGCACCACGAGAAGCGGCCGCCGAAATAGAAAAGGTAGAGCGGCAGACAAGGGATGAGCAGAGCCGTTTATTGAGAGAGTTTGGCCATACATTGGTTTGAATAGGCGAGCATCTCAGGGCCAACCACAGGCCGCGAAACAGCCCCTCGCGGTGGTCGTGTGCTCTAAATATGTGACACGACTAATTTAAGCTGTTTTAGCGTTGCTACAGTGAAAAGGTATGGCTCTCAGTGACTGAAAATTTGGCGCATGTGAGGCTGTCCTCACGTCGATATTCAACGGTAGAATAAATGAACGTGCGGTCCAAACGACGGCCGACTTGCTAGAAACAGCGTGTCAGCCGAGACTGGGGGAAGGAAAGCAGTGCCAAAGCCAGTGCACGAGCCGTGAGGGACCGTCTCAGCCCGAGCCGAGCAAAGCATGCCTCAAGACGCTCGCGCGCCTCACCCTTTGCACTGTTTTAATAATTATGATAATATCTTTATTTGACTCTGGAGAGCGGCGGCACTGCGGAGGCAACGGCCCGGTACCATGGAGGCCCGCGGTAATGCGTCTAAGGAACATAATAATACGATGAGTATATACATGCAAGATGACGACGAGATGGATTGTTGCTATTGCGAAGGATGTAATAAACAATTCACACGACCGTAAATGTACCTTTAGCTAAGGGACCTTTATTCTCTGCGGCCAATCAATGAACGATCTTTTCGCTCGTGGCGTGCGCTCGCGACGCAAGAGCACGGGCTGATTCGCCGATAGCAAAGGGACCTATGTTAAAGGTACCTTTATATTGACTGTGTGAATGGGGCATTAGCTTAATGTGAAGGTGTCCACATCTTCGTTGAAGCGAGTCAACAGCGGGCCGAGGGGATCTGACAGCCTGCCGTTCGATCGGTGCGCACTTGCACAAAGGAGCCCCAGGAGCATGATGGTGCTGTCGCTCACTGGGGTCGAAGCATCAGGCTCCAAGCGGGTAGCCCAGTCAAAGCAGAAAGCTGCCGCCTCCGAGGTACCGAAGCCCAGGGCTTAGAATGAGGCACCGCCAACGCCCGGTGTGGCATCCTCTAAACGTCGTCGTCGTCGCCGTCGTGCTGCTGCGAGGTTGAACGCTTCTATTTCACGCTTTAAATGTCGTTTCCAATCATTGTGACGTCGCGGTTTGCTGATCTGTCGACGCCCTGTCACATATTTAGTTTACGCTCTAACCGCGGGGGAATATTCAGCGCTGGCGGCGGCCTTTGCTCCGCCTATTGGCCAAACTCTCCCAATATACGGTTCTGGGGATGAAATAAGAGCCAAACGACTGACGCCCCGCTGCGGCGAGACGCCGAAGCACTCCCGAGCCAAATAAGCCCCTCTATCCTGGGAAAAGTGGCGCCATTCATTGTTGTGGAAATGCTCGAGACTCGTGCGGCGCGCCCTTCTGGAAACAACATGGCGTCTAAAATCTAGCTCAGTGCTGCGGTGTTCCACCATGATGTTCCCAAGGGCTGCATGTTGCTCGTGTATCGATGCACCTTGCGCTGCTTTTGAAACATGAAGGGGCTTTAGAGCGAACAAGTGTGTTTCGGGTCCCCGCCGCTGCCAAAGCTGTGCGCTGACGTCCAGGTTCCAGGAGAATTGGCTCCTTGATGCTCTGTGCTACCAGACCATCGCACTCCGAATCTGCGACCGAGCACCTCTATGGCTCCGTCATCAAATTGCCACACTTTGTGAGTACAGAATAGGCTATGGCTCCAGTCAAGGCATTCAAGACTAGCCGCTCGCGCTTGCATAGCCTTCGCTATGTAAGCGCGAGGTGGGGGTGAGGGGCCCGCCCATGACAAATTGCTTTATGAGGTGGAGGGGGAGAGGAGGCCAGAGCAGAATGGAATATTTCGGGCGGCCCGGGCCTCATGGGCCTCCCCTCCCTGGATACGTGCCTGCCTCCAGGTGTTATTGCGTGCACGCCGAATGGCAGAGCACGGCATTAGCAAAGTTCAGCCCCCGGCACAGCGACCATTTTCAAGAGCGCACGCGCAGTCTCACATCAACCGAAGCTCCACAAGCCTCTGCAACCCAGGGAGCCCTTGCTTTGTGTTCGACGTGACTCGCAGCGTGGTCTCATGTTGGTTGAGGTACTGTCGTCCAGGCTGCAACGTCAACCCCATATATTTGTATTCGCTCCACATTTAGATAATATTATTAATAGTAATAATAATAATAATGACTTTATTTTCCGTCCGAGCGATGTGGGAAATTAGAGGAAAAAAGCAGAAGATAAAAAATTGGCAGCGGCCTTTAGCCTTGAAGTCTTATCATGCATGATATGCATTACAGCCTGCAGAGCCCTGTATATCCGCGGATAATCCGCGGATATCCGCAGCAAACTGGCGGATGCGGATAAACGCAAATCAGATTTGGCGAACTACGGTTCGAGTGTGGATGCCAGGGCTGCGGATGCGGATCGGATGCGGATCGGATGCGGATATCCGGGGACCCGGATCTACATTCTTGCCGAGGCGGCCCATAAACGTGCCCGACCGCACAGTGTAGAGTGAATAAGGGAGTGAAATTATGAAGGGTGCATCATCGAATGTATTCCGGGAGCAAACTACTCTCTTAGATAAAGGTGACAATCGGGGAGAAAATTGCTCTTTACGTCAAAGAAGATTTCATCATCACCAAAGATGGGTTTAGAACGTTATATCTCGCTAAAAATGAAGTTCCTATAAAAGAAAGCAAAGAATGCAGGAGCACCAGTCGTCCTGGGAAAGCGTGTTCTTGTTTGGCCGAGAAAGAGGGAAAAAGTTTTTTGGGCAGAATAAGTCCAAAACGTACAGGCCACAAAACAAAGTAGGAGAAGCTTGTAAGTGGCTTCCTCGCCTACAAGGAGATCGAGGAGGCTGAATTCGATCTTCTGGAGTGGTGGAACTTGCGTCAGCAGGAATTTCCGCAACTCATTCTTGTAGCGCAGTTCGTGCATGCCACACTCCAGCATCTAGAGCACCAACAAGAGAGACTTCTCACAAGCGGATATTAATTAATGAGAGGCAAACCAGTCTGAATCCGTCCATGTTGACGATATTCTGTTTCTTCTACACAGCAACCTCGACAAGTGAAACGTTGCGTGTGTGTCGTTTCCTTTTTCTCGACAGTTTGTACTGAGTTGTTTTTAAGTATATTGTCCTGAGCATGCAGTTGAGGGTTCGTGCTTATAACTGAAACAGATAGGAGCTGTTGCCATTACTGAATATTGGGATATATTCCCAGTGGCGTACTCGCGCCTTTTTCACATATACGCGAGTATACTTAGCTGCAGTGAGTGAGCGTCTTTCCCCTCTCACTTTTGCATTGTTTAGCGTAAATAAAATGACACAATGTTATTATTTTGTCCTTCGTTTATTTTGATGTTTATAAAATATGCGTCCGCTTAAAGTAAGTTTTACAACAACAAAAAAAATTCCTTTATTTTGATCGGAACTTCTCGACAGATTCACAGTGTGACGGACGCCCAAGACCATATAATCATGCATTCATTTTCCATCCGAGCGATGTGGGGGATTGGAAAAAAAGCTGAATAAATCAGGCTTGACGAGCTCCCTCCTCCCCAGGAAATTATACAATGTAGAAAACAAAAAACAAAAAGGCAGACAGTACAGCACATTGCGCAGAAACATTCTGCATCAAACATACCAACAAGCGTTTTGTTTTTCTCATGAGGTTGACTATAAACATTTTACAACAATAACACTTCGGTACTCATGACTTCATACTCGTGTTAGAAAAGAAAAACTTCAAATCTTTTTTGATGTAGACTCTAGTTGTATATTGCAATTATCACAGAAATTGAGGAATTCTGGAAGCTTTCGTTTCATCATTTGCTCCCCACAACTAGTTTCACACGAATAAATGTTCCACCTGTCAATTCTACGTGTGGGATATGTGACTGTTGGGGGGATCGGTGGCCGAGTGGGCTAGCCCACACAAGCTCGGAGCACGTGGAGCGAAAGCTCGCGCTGCAGAACCCAGGGATCCTGGGTTCAATCTCCACCCTGCCCGTTTCGATCTGGATGAGCATCATACCGGCGTGCGGTCGTGTATCACTACTGCGTGGTGCACGTTAAAGACCCCAGGCTAGCGGTTGTACTGCACTGGCTAAATTGCTCATCTACAGCGAGTGACTGCGTCGCAGCTTTAAATGGCTGACCAACTACAGGCTGTATAAATATCCCCACAAACCAATTTTTTGTGATTGTTCTTTTACATAAACAAGCTAACTGAGTAAGAAGGTTCGTGTTGCTTTTTGCTTCCTGTTTATAGATTATACTTAAACGAAATTTATGTATGTTCATTATGCCATGTTTTTGAAAAAGTGGAGCAGAAGGGTAATCATACGGAACGTTATCTATATTTCTAAGCATTTTCTTCTGCAGTAAAGTATATCTTGTGAAAAATTTCGAGGCTCGTGTTTCCTTATACTAGATGACAGTAATTTGTATGCGAATATAATAATGTGTTGTGTACGAGAAGTTTGACTCTAGTAGGTAAAATCTCTCAATGAATGTAAGTTAAACCTAAGATACTCGATAGTTTCGACACGACGTAGTTTGTATGTTCTGCCGAAGTCATCTGTTGCGTGAAGAATACGCCAAGGCTTTGAAGGCACTGAATAATTCTATTTTTGAATCGAACGAATTAATATCTTGCCATAAACGCATATATTTTTTTGTTCTTTCGGGCGAAATAGAGCAGCTTTAGTTTTACTTGTATTTATTTTTAGCGCGTTACTCAGAGTCCATCGTTTAAATTTTACAAGTGTAGCATTTGCTCGGGAAATTACTTCGGAGGAACATTTTGCGGAAAACAACAATGTAGTATCATCTGCTAAAATATCAAATTTTGCGACGTTATTAATGTTTACTAACTCGTTCAAGTATATATTAAATAAAAACGGACCCAGGATACTCTTGCGGTACAACTCATAAAGTTGGTTTTATATCGGAGGAGTGCCATACAGTTGTACAAACTGCTTTCGACTACTTCGATACGATGTAAAGAGCGCTAAAGCGTTTGCGCGAAAACCATAAATATCCAGCTTTTTTAATAGCAAGTCATCGATTGAAATAATCAAAGCTTTTATAAAATCAACAAAATAGCAAGCGATAATGGTTTGCCTTCGAAAAGATTTAGGATAAAGTATTTCTGTTTTAAAAAGGCATGTTCTGTTGACCAATGTTTCCTGAAACCGAATTGCGCGTCATTCAATATAAAATGCTTATCGCAGAAATTGGACGTTCTAGATAAAATAACCTTTTCCAGTCCCTTTGAAAAAACAGGCAATATTGATATATGTCGATAGTTCCCCATATCGTTTTTGATCCTTTTTTTATACAAGACGGTGACTCTTGCGGTTTGCATTCGTTTAATAAAGACGCCTTCTAGTAAACGCCCTAGAAAAGAGGGATAAGAGGGACAACGAACAAACACAAATCTCCAAACACAGCTCTACTGACGTCGAACTGCTGGTTAGCTCAGTTGGTAGAGCGCTCCACTGGAAATGAAGAGGTCCCGGGTTCGATACCCGGACCGGGCGGATTTTTTCGGTCGCGCACCAGTCAAAGGGTCGTCTAACCTGGAGTTCAAGAGTCTAACTCCTGGTTAGACATCAGTCCAACCAAGAGTTATACTCTACCAACATGAGCTGGTTAGCTCATTTGGTAGAGCGCTCCACTGGAAATGGAGAGGTCCCTGGGTTCGATACCCGAACCAGGCGGATTTTTTCGGAAGCGCCCCAGTCACCTAGCTGTGTTTGGAGATTTGTGTTTGTCCTTTGTCCCACTTGTTCCCTTCTCCAAGGATTATTCTCGTCATGCTTGTCCAGCTCGCTTGCACCTTCGCATGTAATTGCATTATAATCATAATTCTAGTAGGCAAAGGTTAAAAATGTAAGCTAGATATGGCGATACTAAATCTAAAACGTATCTTACGGGCTTAATTGTGATACCATCTTCATCGTTGCTTCCACAGTTATTTAGTCTTAGAAATACAGATGTCACATCAGTTTCTATTACCCGGCTTAGAAATAAAGACTTGTTATTTGCTCCTTTCATATACTTTAAAGCATCACTGTCAAAATTGCCTCTGTCGAGGTTGACAAGGAAGCTATTAAATTCATTAGCTAAGCAGCTTCCACTGAATTGATGATTGTTAAGACAAATTTTTGCGATTGGTTTTGGTTTACAAGAACTATTCAATACTGTGTTCAATTTTCTCCACGTTGACATCTACCTTATTTTCGCACTTATAAAAATTGTCGCAAAAAATAGATTGCTTTTGCATTTCTAATCTCTTTTGTTAGTTTGTTGCGACATTGTTTGAACGTTTTAAGCAAGTCACGATAACGCGTTTTCAGAAACTTTTCACATAATCTATAGACGTTTTTTCGTGTACTCTCGTCCTTAGCCACCTGATAGGCACATCCGGTATGGGCGACGAAAAAATAATGAAAGCATTTCAACCTGCAAATAGTAAAAAAAGAGAGCTGAGGCAAAACGAAAATGAAAATAATGGTTACGCCTATATCCTAGATGCATTACTATTGGCGTGGCGACGGCAAAACAATGTTTTCGCCCATACTGGAAGTGACGAAAATTCAAGTGGCGTCCTTGAGAAAACAGTCTATATTTTGCTTGAATTTTGTCCAGCAACTCTGGCGTTATCCAAAATTTCCGAATTTTTTTTTTTGACAGCCGGAGTAGTTTATTGGAAGAACATTTGCTATACAATTTTTGAAACTTAGCTAAGATTATAATATAGGCACGATCTGCGTCTGTTTCTTGAAATATATCACTCCATTCAAGGGAAATTACTTTTTGCCTGAAAGTGTAAGTTGTTGAATGAAACATCTTGAAAATATACTGATTCAGCTTCTTTCGCGTTCAACGTGTTTTTCCTTAAACAAAAATAAATGTCCATGGTGGTCGCTTATGTCTATACTTATTACTCCTGCCAAACAATGAGACGTGTGCAGGTTAGTTATAGACAAATCAAGCAACGTAAAACATGTAGGAGTGATTCGGGTAGGTGATGGGATCACGTTCATATATCCGAATTGTTGTACAACCTGTTCCAGGATCCTTTTGGAGAGGTGTCTGCAAGCATGTTAATATTAAAATCACCTCCTATAATCAAGTTGTATTTATTTTCATCTGCTAAACTCAAAATTGATACAAGCAAATAAAAAAGTTTTGAAGTTTCCCGTATGGAGGCCAATGCACAACGGCTACCACGTTTCGATTTATGCACAAAGATAGAACTTCGTAATCTTGGTTTACACACGGGTAATTAGACAACATTTCGCATGAGAAATTTTGTTTTACCATCAAAGACACATCTACACCCCGATGGGAGGTTCGATTTAGAACAAAATTATTGCATAATGGTAGATTAACGTATGATTGTCTTCGACATACCAAGTCTCGGTTAACATAATCACGTCGAACGACAACTGGAATCGAACAAAAAGCACTGCAAGCTCGGTTGTCTTGTTTCTCGCGGATAGTGCATTTATATGAATTTTTTTCAATGATTGAGCATATATCTTTTTGCACACACTTTTAAAATTAGATGGCATAATGTAAACCGGAGTTGACATTATCAGGGTTTAACTAATATACAGACAGGTGTCAGCAGAATTTATACAATTTAATGCAGATCACTTTCACTTCGCACAATGATGGCTCTTTCTCCGTCTTTCTGTCGAATGCATATCCTTCCATTCTTGTGTCAGACATATTTGTAGTCATGATTTCAAGCCCAGTCCTTGGTTGCCGCCGGCAGAACTTTGTTCGTCTTTGTTAAGTTTTCCAGAATATATCAATGAATCTTCAACCCGTTCTGTTCCCTTTTCTTTCAAGAAATGCATCCTTCATTGATTGCCTTGCAAAGCGAACAATGATACCAGGCACCTTATCTCTAACTGCAGGGAGCCTGTGTATCGAAACAACGTCAGTCATGCTAAGTTCCGGAACATTTGTTTTTGAGGCCATGTCATTGACCTTCGACCGAAGATCTTTATTTTCAGATACGGGAATTTCATGAAATTCGAGATTTAGTTTTCTGCTCTGCCATTCAATGTCATTAACGTCCTGCATAAGCTGGTGGGCCCCATTGGATCGTTCTCGTCTTTCAAGAGTTCCACTCTTTTTTTATTTGACTAATCTTCTTGTCTTGATGACGCACGTCGACGAGAAGTTCGTCGTATTGGTCTGACATCAATGTGTACTAGACTGCTCAATATTTTCTACGGTGTTCTTTAGCACCATTAGCTTTTCTAGTTTTCCGTTGATACATACAAGTATGCTTACAACGTTATCATCTGGCTCCTTTTTCGATCTGCCACTCTGGCAACCCCTTGACTTCGCTGCTCTGCATTTTGGGCAGTTCCAGGCCTTCCTCAACGATTCTCCTTTCAACTTGAAAGTAGATTCCGCGACTCCTGAGCAATCGCCAAACTGGTAGAAGTAGTCGCACGCTCCACAAGACAAGGCTCCCCCATCACTACAATCGTTGTTACACAGTGGGCATACATCATTTTCATTACCGCTCATGCTTAAACAAGACGCATACAAGTAAACAAGGACATAAACACAAGCGAAGGCAGCAGCACATATCGTAACTGCGATCATATTTCCAGCGATGCGATGGGTCTCTGGAAGGATGATCGCTTATTTTTTTAAATACGATAAAACAGACAAAACAATAAAAAAGACTGGCACCGTATTCTGGCACGAAGAGTTCTTTGTACAAATGTATAAGAAGACGGGATACCATCCAGATGCTTCTTTTTTATTGTTCATGCTTGATGTCATGGTGTCAAATGAACGCGCGGATTGAGGGTTGGATGCAGTTACGAATTTCGCGGATGCGGTTCGGATGCGGATGATCGAAGTGTTGTCCTCCCAGGGCCCTAATTATAGGGACTTGGCAAGGGAATTGGTGTGTCACGTGACGTATATTTTCCCGCTAAATTTAGCGGGTAAACTAATGGTTGTATAGGTAACTTGACGTCACGTCACGTGACGTTGTTTTCCTCCGCTAAATTTAGCGGGGAAGCTGAATCGGTGTCTTTGTCACAATACGTGAATATTCCCGGTAAATTTAGGGAGTAACTGAGTTGGTGTATATGTCACGTGCCATCAATTTTCCCAAGGTGTATAAGTCGCGTGACGTCAGGTGAAAATCACATGACGCCACTTTCCCCACTAAATTTAGCGGAAATTGCACGGACGAACGGACGGGTGGACGGACAAGAATTTGGGATGGGGTAGAGTAAAAAAGCATTTCGTGCTTTAAAAGTTTCGATGTGTATTTATTGTACGGATGAAACCTTGAGACACCGAAGGCTCAAAGTGTTTCCAGCTGCCCTGGCTCTTTATTTACGAGCTTTTATGACCTCGGGAGTCGCGCTAAATTCCTCTAAATTTAGAGTGCTACACTTTCGCGTTACACTTTCGGGTCACACTACCGGATGACAAAGTAACAAATGACAAAAGTAATTATCGACCCATATCTACCCTTCCTGTCTTTTCGAAACCGATTGAAAAAGTTGCGCATTCTCGACTACTACATTTGCTTTAAAAAATATTCCCTACTGACTAATTCTCAGTTCGGCTTCAAGAGGCATAAATCTACGGAAACTGCGTTATTGGTGCAGAAGGAAATAATATTAGAAAATTTTGAGAAAAACTTCTAACGTTGGGTATATTTATAGAATTTAGAAAAGCTTTCGATAGGATGAATCACCAAATTCTTCTGAATAAACTAGAGCGTTATGGCATCCGAGGTATCCCATTATCGCTCATAATGTATTATTTACAGTACCGATCTCAATATGTTCAAATTAGAAATGATGTATCTACTGCTGAGCGAATTTACTCTTGGGTTCCTCGGGGTAGTATTATATGGCCTCTATTGTTTCTCATATACGTGAATGAGATAGTAAAATCGAATATTCCGATAAATTTATTATATACGCAAACGATACTAGCATATTGTTTTCTAGTTCCAAAGAAGGTGACGTGTGTTTGTGTGTAACCCCATACTTGCGCTGTTATTTTGTGAAAGAAGACCTATTTACCCTTATAGCAAACATTTTCGCTAGATAAATTAAAAACTTAGATAAATATTAGCTCTCCCGCTTTTAATACCACTAAAACTAAGGCAGTCCTATTTCATATGTCCAGGATGATATGTTCGAATACCACGCAATTTGTATTTTGGGTCAGTCACAATAGAATGTGTTGATATCGTTAAGAATCTCGGTGTTATATTTTCTAGTCATATGTCATGTAATAATCACGTAACATATATAAATAAAAATACTTTGTAAAGTTGTCAGAATAATGAATACATACAGCCATATACTCCCAGTAAACATCAAAAAGAATAATTTACAATTCTCTTTTTCATTTCGTAATCTGCTGTTCCCATTTAGTATGGGGAACAACTACTAAGAGCAAGTTGGACAAATTGCGTCTTTTACAGAAAAAGGCTGTTAGAATAATTGAAAATGTACCTCGTGATTAACACTCTCTTCCTCATGTTGAAAAACATAAATTCATCGATATATCAAATATGTATCATTCTAGGTTCGTTTTAAATTACCAACATTGTGTAAGAAAAAATATTAACATAATCTTAGACTTCGCTAAACTAGAAAAAAAAAACGAGTCCATGTACCCATCGCATCATAGGCCCACTTGGCGTGTTCGTGCATTTAGAACACATTTCGGCCCTCGAAGATACCGTTACCAATTACTGCTCTTGTTAAACTTGCTATTTTCTCGCGACATTGATATATGTACTCTGTAAACAATCGTACCATAAAAGAAATATGGTAACACAAAATCATTATTTACATTTCTGATATAGCTCTAAATGTGTGTGCTTAGGTGTATGTATATCTTCTTTTGTGATTGTTATATACTGTTTTTTCCCCCTTCATATGTCAGTACCGCTGCAGACTTGTATTGGGGCGCTGGGACTCGTCAAGGTGCAAACGTGCAGCTTTTTTTCCAGCGCCCTTGTCGCGAATGTATTTTTTGTGGCAGAAATAAACTACACTTCTGGTTTACACCTCCGGGTTACACTTCCGGGTTTACACTTCCGGGTTACACTTCCGGGTTTACACTTCCGGGTTACACTTGCAAGTTATATTGGGACGCCTACCCTGGTACTTTTCGTTCATAACAAATTAGCGCAATAAACATTATTTGTTATAAAAATTTAGCCATCCTGTGTTAACCCGCAGTACTGCCACTGCGATAGCTGTGTCACGTCGCGGCGAAGTCATTGGGCATCGGCGTCGCGTTCACGCACCCTGGAGCAGTGGTGTGCGTGAACAAAAGCGTTGGGAACAATACAGACATCTGTTTTGCCCGAACGCTTTCGTTTTGTTCCATTTTGTTCCGAACTCTTTTGTTCCTTTATTTGTTCCGGAGCGCGTGGAAGCACGTCCACCGGCACGAGCTCTTGGCATTGACTCTTGGCATTGACACGGCTACGACGGCATTTTGTTACGGGGATTTCTTTTTCTCCAGAGAGCGCGTGCAGTGGGCATTGGGTACTGCCAAAACCCCAAGTTTAGATCGGGTTATTAACGCTGTGACGTGGCCCAGTAGTAACCCGATTCGCACGCAGAGGACCTGAAATCGAGTCCAGCGGGCGGCAGACGATCTTTTTGAAGGATTTGGCAACATCGACGACGAACGCCCTGCATCGCCAACTACAAAAACGACAACTAGAACTACAACTGCAACATACTACTACTACAACATCAACAACCGACGTCATTTACAGCGGTGGGAAGAGCCCATAACAGACATCGATGTAATGCACACACGCACACCTTAACATGCACATTTCGAAGCGAAGATGACATCCACTCTTCCATCGCAGTCCGCAGCTCGAAGGAAAGTTGGAGCGATATTCAAGCGCTCTATCCTGACGCGACGGATCTGAGCGCGAGCAATCGACGCGAGGCGTCCCGCAGAATCCCGCAGGCCACCGCGCGGTCAACGCGTCGGAGCTCTCCTTCGGAACGTCCGCGCAGCCCCGCATCGTCCGAAGGAGAAGGGTCCGTCGTCCTCGGGTCGTGGGGGCTTTCTCCGGCGTCGGCCCGTCGGCGCAGGGGCGCCCCTCGATGTACCGGCGCTGCCGCCGGCGTGCGGGCGCAGGCGCGGGCGCGCCGCAGTCGAGCCCGGGATGCGCGGGCGACGGGCGCCAGCGTCGCCTCGCCCTGACCATGTGCCTGCGACACGGAGTGCCTCGCGGCCGGGCCGCCGCCGCCGCTTCAAAGTAACGCCGTGCCTCGCCCACCCAAAGTGCCCGACGCGACCTGAGTGTGCCCCGGGGAGGGCGGGATGAACTACTCCGGCGGCACGTCGTCCGTGCCCGGAGGCGGCAAGTCCTCCGGGGGCCTCGAACGAAAGTCCACGTCCGGGAGTACCAAGAGGACTTCGCCGCAGGACCCCGCACTGCCCGAACAGTTCTCGGTGAGCGGCGCAAAGTTTCGGTCTCTCGGGGACAGGGGTTTATCCAAAAGTGCCCATCTCGGAGTGCGCTTTCTTGGACGGGTTCCCGAGATTCATGGAATTCGTACGGGTAGTTCTGGAAGGAACTGAGATTGTGGGCGCGTACTCGGTGTTAGCGAGAGGAAATCTTCCGATGCCGGACATGTTTTCGCCTACTGAAGTAATCCCCATTTGCTCTCTACGCTCACGCCTTTGCAGCTCAGCACGGTGAAGGCTAATCTTATGGGGACCAACGAATGTAGGGGTAAAAATTACAACGGGACAAGGGAGGAGCGTTGTAATGAATACATTAAAAAAGAAATGTAATAAATGGGGACAAAGTAATCAAGCGGACTATCTAGTGGAAGGCACAGATCTATTTGAAACCGGAGACGATAGGAAGAAAGGGATACTACACCAGACACCTTTAAACGTCTTTCGTCTTTATTCGTCCGTCATCTCCAGTAGGAATAAAAAAGGTTGGTCTCCGTAGACCGGGGCACTGCGCATCCCTCCTAGATTCTGAATAATCTCCTCACTGATTGACACGAGTGCCAGCCGTTTGCTGACCGAGCCCTCGTGTCCATCTTAGCCCTCCGCTGGTCTCCGGTATATTACGTAGAAACTCCTCCAGCGTTCGGCCTCCTTATTTAGAAGATTCCTGCCTGGGATATGGGGAGGCAAAGAAGCATTAAGGTCAAAGAGAAGATTTGGACGCGGGTTCGGAGTCATACTCGTAAGCCAGTACGATAGCCTTCTCAGGTTTCGTGTTTGAGCCTCATATCATGCGCTGGTCCACGTCTTTTAAATTCCCGCAATTATGATACAGCGTGTTGTAAAAAAAGGAGACACCTATGCCCTTTTAAGATAGCTTTGACATTTAAATGGCAACAAATTCGTAACAATGCCATCAACGTCAAGGCGTATTTGAACTCGCCACGTTTCACTGTATGAACTGATACAAATATGACGGCAATTTATTTAAAAAAAAAAGCTTATCTTTGAAATTATGATTGCCACAGCAAATTTGAGTCGAGTTGCATTGATAATAAAGTTTTCCACCTCGCACTACAGTAGCAACAAAAAAAAGAAAAAACACGAACCGTGATTTTTTTTTTATATCATGAACGGTTTTATTGCGAAAGTTTTCGCGTGCACTTTTTAAGCTACTGAAGGAACACGATTCGCGAGTCATGGCCTTTCCTCGCCATGGCCAAGACGCTCCGATGTCCTCGGAAGTCGCTCCGGGCCGTCATTCACCGAACGGAGCGAGCTGGACAGCCGGCCGACGCCCCGCGGTCGGCGACCCTGACCTACATCGAGGTTTCGTGGCCGTAGGGATGGTTGAAGCTGGATGAAAGGAATTCTGGCCTGGCTGAATGTTTTTCACCATGTTGCCAGTAATTAAGGTGACCGTAGTCTCTTCGTTCAACCGCTATCATCGACTTGAAAAAAAAAAGATATTAAACATCCAAAGGTAATTTATGAAGTGCCTGAGAAGGACACCTATATCGGAATTAAAAACAGCGCGAAAAGACGAGGACCAGACAGAAAAGTGACACGGACGCAGTTCCGAAGTATGTACCAACTCGCCCATGCCTGAACTTTGAAACTTATACCACGAAATGGATTTTCGCAGAAACAATATTAAATGCGTTAGCGTATTATTTGGACACCAATACTTATTTTTACTTAAGCAGCGATTCGGAAATGTGCTTTTGTTTTAGGGTTGGCTTTTCAAAAAATACAAGCTTAACCAAAAAAAAAATTATCTACAGGGTTTATTTTATTGCAAAAATACACGACGCATTTCCGAACGCTAATTATCCGCCCAAACATAGCGTTAGTGGTCCGAACGAGATTCCAAAGTTTCAGAATTGGGTATTATCTGATTCAAAAGTTGTAAGTGATTTTCTGAAATTTTTAGTCGGAAAATGTCGACCGACAGAGCTTTCGAATACATGGAGCTACATGGCGTCATTTACCGAAAAGTGACCAAAACGGGCCCTATCTTTCCAGGGCCCCATTATTGCAATTATATTTTCCCAAAATTGCTTATAACTTTTTTGAATAAGATGACGGTTAGTTATGAAACTTTGGCATGTGGTTCAGGCCGCTAGTTCTACACTTGGGCGGAAAATGAGCGTTCGGCAGTGCAAAACATATTTTTGCAGTGGAAAAAATAAAACAGAAACAAGTACGACAACAAACACAACCCTGTAAATATTTTGGGGGGACAGCTTCTAGAAGCATGTCCTGAAAGCCCGACACTTGGGAACAAAAAGATGAATACACAAGAACAAGTCTTTGTCTATGCTGTCCCCTTTTTTCTTCCTACGTCTCGGGTTTTCAGTATGTTGAAAGTGTCATCAGCACGCCTGGAAGTTCACTTTTATTTCTAGAATCATGTTTCGGAATCGCTCCTAACTTAAAATGTGTTTCTCGATTAAATAATATATTATGTTTTTTTGTTGTTGTTTTTTGTGGAAAATTGTTATTGCGACATACGTGGCTTAGTTATTCGCATACAAATGTTTTTATTTGGAAGAGAGCCTAGTGCTTCTTCAAGAAAAATGCAGGTTGTTTGGGTTGTGTGGAACGTAGGCATTTTTTGTTTGTTTCAGAAACCAAAACTATTGCATTTAGAGGAAGTCTTTAGGAAGAGTCGCGCTGACAAAGAGAAGACCATATTTAATATGTAGCTGTTCGTTGGGAGGGCAAAAAGGAAAGAAATTCAGGAAATGCAGGAATAGAAGAACCATGTACCTATTTATGACTTTAGAGGTTAGAACAATATTATTACACTACCAATTCTTATTTTTTGTTGTCAAAGAACGTCTATAATGGTCTTCGTTACCGTGCACCTACGGAAAAACGATATAAATAAAAAATAAGAAACTTTATACCAACTTACAAAGAAATATTACCTCTAAACTTTGTCTCAGCCTGTAGCGTTGTACCAAAGCCAAAGCTGAGGTGCCGTGATGTCAATTCATGAGTCTTTTAGGTACCACGTGGTGTACAGATTAAAGGTGCCCTGAGGATGTTTCTGAGATCGCTTAAATATGGCGATAACTCACTCTGCTGGTTCTAAGCGTCCTAGAAATCCCATGACAATACGCGGCTGATTTCCGTATTAAAAAAACAATCAAAGGTCGCAGCACACCGAGGTCATCTCCGGCGATGGATGGGGCATGTTCCGAAACCAGCAACACTGTCAGCCAATAGCAATGGAAGGATCCTCGCGCCTCCGACCGGTGGAACCGCGGAGTGATATCTCGAATTTGCGCGACCGGTTGCCCATACAGCCCGGACTACGATTCAGCCCAGCGAGCGCGCGCTCGAGAGCTGACGACCAACAACTTCACCCCCCCCCCCGCCCCCCTCCCCCTAAAAAAAGAAAACAAATCAGTGTGCGTTGCTTTTTTACGCAACTATTACAGTATTCTGTTCCCTCCCCGCAAAAAAAAATGCTTTGATTACTTTTATTTGGTTTTATCGTTCACAAAAGGATACGCATTTTGTAATAACGGCGTTTGAAATCTCAACGAAATGTCGCATTTTCATTGGTCACATATCGTCCTGGCTGCCGGAACAATGCTCCTCTCATTGCCGGAGTATGACCTCGGTGTGTTCGAGCATTGATTGCTTTTTGATAGGAAAATCGGCCGAGCATCGTCATGATTTATGGATTTCTAGGATGCTTAGAGCCCGCAGAGTGAGTTATCGCCATGTATAGGCGATCTCAAAAACATCTTCAGGGCACCTTTAAGCGTGATATCAGTGTGCGACTTTTAAACGTACAACGGACGAATATACTACCTCGTTTTTATTACTGGCTCGCCATTGGTCCTGGCTGCCCTAGCTGTAGGTGTAGTCAATTGTAGGTTGCAACGGAGTAGAACGAAAATATGACTGTGCTATGAGGTGATCACAAAATCATCAAACTGTGCTACAAAAATATATTATTATTGCACTGATTTTGACAAGAGTTGAGGCGATCCTGGTATATAATGTGCGAATTTAAAAAAAAAAACGCCGTATTACATAGGCGAAGAAGGTACATTGAATTGAATAAAACGTCTGTTTAAAAGAAAGATAATCACGCAAGTTCTTAACTTTGCGAAATGCCGAGGAAGTTGAAAGAAAACAGTTACAAACTTCTATACAAAATGCAAAGTTATTGGTAGTTTTCTACTCGATAATACCGTACGCGAAATTGTTTGTCAACATTTATAGTTATAATAAAAATGCCGCTCAATTACTTTTATGAACAAATCAAAGTATCATTTTGTGAACATGTTTAGGGGTCATGGCCTGCGCGTATTAGATATTAAATGCAATGTCAGGGAAGTAAATACAAAAACTTTGATTTCATTATAGTAACTGAAAAGGTGCATCAAGTAATGAATGTTTCTTAAACTCTGGGTGAAGCTAAATATATCTCGGAATTCTTAATGTACTACAAACGGGCAAGCAAACATAAGCTCTAAATCACGTCTCCCTTGTATTATGAATATACTTCTCGAGATATTTAACAACTAATACATACTGCATTGGGACTTCGTCGAGGTTATAGGATGTCAAATACTGCGTGATGTCGGTATAAAGATAGCACTTTTGCTTTTATGGGATTATGCAACATTCGAGTTTGTTTAAACTACTGGTAACTAGTGATAGATATGCCGCAATTAATCAGTCTCTAGAAAAAAAATAATGTCCTTAGAAACATTAAAGCGGCACGGAAATGGATTTTAAAATTACCTTTTTATCGCACCATGTAGGAGAACCGAAAATTACAATCATGTGTGGTCTCTTTTGCTCATTAAAACGTGACAAAACACCGTGTTACGCCTCTTTTCTGATATGTATCTAAGAAAAAGGGCGCCGAGATATTTGATCGCATTTTCCCGACCCAACATTGCGAAATGCATAGATGTGCTTTCTTCGTTTTTGTATTTCTTATTCACCAAATACCTTTCAGTGTTTGCTCATTCATTGGAACAAGGCTCATTAAATGTCTGTAAATAAAGGCAGTCTAAAAAAAAGCATGAGAAGTATAGGTAGGTTCGCCTCGCTCCTAAGCATATTTCCCAATGTTATGGAGCATGCTATTATTTACACCAGTATTGCGCAACATCCGCAATCGGCACACATTTTCTATCTCCTTTCAACAGGGGTTTCGCCTACACCTGCCTTGCACAACTCAGATGGCGGAGTTTTATGATGACCTGGCATGCGCATATGCCTTCATCAGGTTCAAATTAACTGAAGAGCGTGTTGGTAAAATTGACTGACCACAGAAAGAACCAAACAAACCGGGACGATGGACGACGAACATTTCTTTAATGAAAGAAATGTTCGTCGTCCATCGTTTCGAGTTTGTTTTATTCTTTCTGTGGTCAGTCAACTTCATCAGGTGTACATTTTTATCGATTTTTAGAAAGTGGGTGCGGTTGTGCCGCACAAATTCATTCTCCGTGAAATAAAGACCATAAAACTAGCTCCTGACGTTTTGCTAGCTCACTATTTCAGTGGTGGTGCCCAAGCGGTGTTAATTAATGAAAAATCATCTAGTTATATATCCCCGTCACGTCTGACGTGTCCCAGGGCTATATGCTTGGAGAACTTGTATTAGAAGTATTACGACTGATATTGTTTTGTACAAATTTCTTCTAGTATACATCTTCATGCTGATGACTGGGCTATGTATCGTGCAGGAAGTGTTCCTGAGGACTGAAGGGCTCTTCAGGTAGATATTGATCGCAAAGCGAGCTGGTGTTCCCCATGGGGGATTACGTTTAGCGTTACAAAACGTTATATCCTGTGGTTCATCGAAAAACAAATTGATTTGATCAGTATCTACAATATCAACATTGATATGAGGTTGTCTTTGCAGGTTCAGTATTTAGGCGTCTATTTTTATCATAATGTGTCCCGATAGTCCCAGGAAAAAAAATCACATGACTGCAAACGCTGCCCGGACGTTAGAATTTATCGGACGCAGTGATAGACGTGCATATTCCGCTGAATCTGTGTTTCGCTGCAGGCAGGAGGTGCTTTGCTAGATCTGCTCTAACGTAATTGACTTCTTTGTTCCTTCCCTACTATAAGTTCTTCGCGAACGTAGTGGAGTGCCTGAAATGCTTAAAAATAGAGTAACTTACAGGACAGTTATTTGTGGCTGCTTTCGTGCAGCCAGTATCACTCTTTTAACAGAAGACTACACGCGTTTAAACGAGATCCGCAAGCCCCTGGAACCTCCTGGTAGTTTTTAACTAGGTTTGTCAATTTATCTTGCGTTGTGATTGACAAGAGCGCAGGTTAATTTTTCAGGCATTATATTCTTTTTAGCGTTCAGTAAACGCGAGACTGGTGTATTTTCTAGGACTGTGGAAGCGCCAAATGACATAACAAGCAAGGTATTTACTGCAGCGTAAGGTTCGGAGTTTAAGAGTTTCGACTTCTTTGACTTTTAAGTGACGACATGAAGCGTTCGCCTTCACGTTGGCTTCCTAAAATATCAAATACAATTGACCAATCCACAAACACTCACAAATTTATTATTGGTAATGTTGATATCTTGATAATGCATATTGTTTTGAAAAATATATTATCAAGCCAGAGGAGAAACTTGCAAATTACTACTGTCGCAGGTTTAATTTTTATATTTAGAAATCATTTTTAGAAGAGTATACTACGCCTTTAATGTGTCGAAACTTTTTTAATCGATAAGAGACTTCCCACCAAAGCCATAAATAACAGAAACCGAACATTTCAAGCTTACTCGTCCTCTTCTAGAGGGTCACGAAAAGTTAGGTTCCTGATATTGATGGCTTGGATGGTTCCTCTAAAAGAGACAGGTTTCTGTGAAATCTTCACCTTGAGGTCGGAGTGGCTGTGTGGTCTCAGTGTTACTACATAAATTCCGAAGAATGACACCACCGAAGTTACACGTTATTTAGTCTTAACCGGAATCGAATTGGTAACAGTCACTCGGATATTTTCTCTTGCACATCCGGCGTTCTTTAAGGGTCACTTCATGGTCCCCTTTTTGTATTTGAAGTTCGCGTTACAACGTAACGCAATGTTTAGAAATTGTCCGAGTTATTCTTTCTGGAAGATCATGAGAGTAAGCTTTATTATTAAACGTTGCCCTTATTTTCTTTCTTAAGTTCTCGATAACTGAGAAACTTCGTAGAACAGGGTCTACAAAGCTATTGTAGCACTTACCGAGCGGCAGATTTGTACTCTTCTATGAAACTTTAAGTGACACTTTTAATAATGTTCAATGCAGCCTAATCTTTTTGAGATCAGAAGTAGCACTAAATTTGATGATCAGGTACTTGCATTTTTATTGTATTTGTGCATCTTGCGTTTTGTGCTGTACAGCTTAGTACCGATAGAAACACTCAAACAGATTGCGTAGAAACCTCACCCCTGCCATTACTGTTGCCTGGCGCACGTAACTTCCCCACGGTGGCCTCGCCATTGCACATACATTCGTGGCGCTCTCTCGTCTGCTGCCAGTGATTCCTTTCGGTGCGTCTCTGCGGGGAAGAAGAAGCGCAAGAAAGAAAACGGGTGAAGGTTTCAGTACTGGTTTCTCTGGGGCAGGCGAAGAGCCAAACAATGCGTTCATGCGGATGCGGAGCAGCAAATGTCAGGGATTCTTTATTTAATCGACGCAAAAAATGTAATCCATATTAGTTTGCACACGGTACATGTAGCAGTGCAAATAATGATTTTTAAACATGCGATCATTTAAAACTTTTTATTAACCGCAAAATTAAAAACAAATCCCGCGCTAATGATTAGAGTTGATTTGAGATGTTGAAAAGTGACGCGAGAATATTTCTTACCTCACTTGCTCTCAGATTAGACGGCACCACCGATATCCTCCCAACCGCCAGTTTCGCTTCATTGTCAGCCGAAATGGGCTTTTATTAGCTGCAGATTACATTTTTGTGCAGTCATGAATAAGCTAATCGGCTGTTAGACACAGCCACGTTTTGAATTTTCTCACTTGTTAAGCTCATATTATGTCATTAAAATAAAGTATTAGAAACGAGTCTTGTTCGCGGTTAATGACACCTTGCATTAAAAAAATAGGAGGGCGTCTGTTTTGATTCTGGGCACGGTACGACGCTTGCCAGTACGTGGTACGTGCTCGTGGAGCTTCAATATTCCTCTCACTGTTTATTTCCGTCACGTGTACTGTATTGTTTATTGTTTATGAACTTCAGAAACACTAATCATCATCTGCGAAAGTCAAAAGCCACGTTTAAATGTATCACGGGGCACTTTGATCAACTCCTCAAAGAGGACCTATTCGGAAATAAGCAGATTAATTAGCCGTACATGATCAAATAATAAGAAAAAAAAGATTACGAAGACGCCGAAATCCACATGTTTTTGGCGGCTCGGGATTCAAACATCGGGTTTCTTAATATCCGGTCAGGTAGTCTGGCCAATACACCCGCCCAAGCCTTTTTTTTTTATCGGGTCGCACAACACCGTTTTGTCTTTCCGGTGTTTCCTAAATGTTTTATTAACGCTCCGGTGTTGGGAGACCCGGAGTTCGAATCGTGGCGCCACTAAACATTTTGTCTTTAAGCGGCTTCATAACCTTTGTACGATTCAATCAGGTACGGCTTCTATATCCGTATATCTTCGCATATTTCCCTTTCAGAGACTTTGTACGATAATGAAAGTTCCCCTTGATATATGCTTAGCCATGTATTTATGCACACGTTTAGGGAGAAAACAAATGGACAGTCAGACATGACTCCCGACTGGCAACAACATTTATTTACTTGGAAGCTCGTTTTTATAGGAGAAAATAAGGAGGGGTAGTCGGTAGTAGATGGACGAAAAGGTTGGTAAGAGTGACAGAGTTGGGGAGGCTAGTGTAGGAAGGACCTTCCCAAGTCTGACCTGTTGCGTCGCGGCTGGTGTCGCGGTGGACGAAGAGAGAGGTGCCCAAACGGGAGGTCAGCCAAAATGGCAAACGTTCCCTCGGGCTTCGCGCATCTCCCGGCAGGGGCACTGTCGGTTTAGGGACCTTTACGCAGACGCGGTCGAGAGCCGCGCGGTCTTGAAAACGTGTGCGCGAATAAGGACGGTACCCTAGTCATGTTGTGCACCTCGCGGCATCTTCCAGAAACGCGAGCGAACATTTCACGGGCTTGTCCTATGGAGAGGCGGCGCCGTTCGGGCGCCTCTTTCTTCGTTCATCGTGGCTGGGGTATCATATTTCCCCCTGCTTCTTTGTCGACGATTTATAAATGACAATGCACCGACCCTTTTCTGACTCTTGGCACCAGAAACGTCAAGCTTATCGACCCTCGCGTAAGAAAGCGTTAAATGTGGCGGCTTCCTTGCTGCGACAGAAACGATGAGTTTGCCGGAATAGAGAGTGTTTCCAGATGGTCTCGGGCGGGGACTCGCAGCCGGCGTTTGCTCTCTTGTCGGGTCAAGCGGCAGGGTCGCCTGCGCTTCGCCTCAGGAGTGGCGACAATAGAGTGCCGAGATTGATGAATTCCTGCCGTCGGCAGCTGGTCGTGTTCGGAGAGATGGCGGGAAAACAACTCCGCCCGTTGTGGCGTTGCGCGCTCAGCGGATCGTTAATATGATACAGGAGTTTGTTTTCGTCCGTAGGTTTCTGGATTCAATTTATTCGCGGGGAGTCAGTAGAACAAGTAGAAGGTAGGAGAACGAGCCCGGCGTCGTTTTTTGGCATATTACGTGACGAAAATTCCAGCGGGAAATCGATCGTGGAAAGTGGGAAGTGTTCATTTTCTTGCTCTGCAGCGATATGCACAAAACCAGTGAAGAGATTGCTACGAGTCATTTTCGAGCACCTCTTGGAGCGGCCAAAATTCCACCTCGAAGCAGTAAAATGAACTTTTGGGGTATAAGCAAAATCCTTCATTTTCATTCGTGCCACCGCGAATATTATGCCAAGATTCGTGTGTTATCCCATACAACTAAAAGACGATGTCTGGGGGGGACATGCATTTTGTCTTCCCACGTCTATGAAACCGTTATCATAAATTGCAAGACAGGTTTGATCCCCTCAAACACAGAACGTGCTGTTTAGTTGCGGGTAGAGACATCAGGCACGGAAACGAGGTGTTGATTGATGAAGGACAATATAAACTGTTGTGAATGATCATTTTTCATATGGAATCAAAGGTAAACATAATAGTTGATTCAACTGAAATAATGTTTGCATAGAAGAAACTTGAGCACCCCAATTGATGTTTTATTTAAGCTCTAAATTTTGCATTAAAAGAGCGATTCTTGATTTATATAAAAAAAGAAAACAAAGCATTTGCCATTATGTGATAAATATTATTAAGAGTATATGCATAAAACTTCATCACAAAATTCAGCATACGAACAATAAATATGACTTCTTCGGAAAAATCCAGCCGAACACGTTAAGGTTATTCCCAAGCTTTCGTCCAGTGTTCCAGTCAATCTAGTTTAAATTTACTCTATTCACTTTGTCATCGAACGAAATGTACATATAAAAAGGTAATAACTAAATATGAGAGTTGACAAAAAATAAACGTGTAAAGCAATCCATAAATAACTTCCCGCAATACTCAAGTATTCTTCTTAAATCTCTAATGCAGGCTGTCATATAGGCTAGCCGCAGATTTATTCTAAAAGTTGTACAGCAAGTTAGAGTTAATACAACACTTACCAAGTTTCTTTTCTTTTCCATTCTGTTTTTTTTTTTTTAAGTATACCCGACAACCGCACATGATAACATTCCTAAGGGATGTTTTCCTCTTCGGACTAGAGTGCGCTGCGGCAAAGGAATATACGCTAAATCGCGATGCGATGCGGCTTCACTGCAGCACACTGGTGGGCAACGAGAAGCACACTTAACGGAACTAGCTAACCCGCCAGAACAGACCGCGAAACTTCCGAGTTCTGTCTGTGTTTGGTGAAGGGATAAAACGCAATAGTAGGTTATAAAAAGCGTTAATCGAAAGTTCAGAAAATACGCACAAGCCTACCGTAACAATCCGGCCATGTAGCGAAGCCTGTGCTGTCACATTTTCAGTATCAATAATTTGAAATTAATATTTGGCGCCTCGCTGGCGCGAATTCTTCACAATTTGAATAACTATAGCAGGATGTAGGAGGATGTAGCAGGACGAGCATATTAACTCAGTTTGGTTTGGCGCAAACGGTGCAGCAATCACAGCACTGCAAAAGTGACCAGATTTAACATGTGGTTTAATTCGTTACTGTATAAAAAATGTGGCGCGGTGTTTTTTTTTTTTTAAGAAATTATTATTTTTTTTTTCAAACGCTAGATGGAAACAGCATGAAGGAAAATGAGCGCGAAAACACAACTGACGAAAAACAAAAACTGAAACGACTCAGTGCTGGCAATTAACTAAGTATTTATTAGAAAAACGCAAAACGCATCACTGCTACACTGATATAATCGATATTTTCATTCTTCTACGATAATACAAAACAAGCACTCTCGACATCAAACGCCCCCTCTGTAGATCAAAAAAGCTGCCTCACTTTCCAGCAAGGTTATGGATCGTTAGCCGACACATGGTACTGCTTTCTTTTTGTATTTTATACGCCTCAAGTACCTTTCTTTATAGTTAGGTGTTATGCTTCAACCGATTGAGAGTATCACCAAGCCGAGGTGCAGACGCGCAGTCTCTGCAGTGTAATTCCAAGTCTAAGGACGCACACCCTTTTAGCGAAATGCGGTGTTCTCGTAATCGATTGTTAAGGCATCGCCCGATTTGTCGATGTAAACGCGGCCGCACCTGAGGAGGATCTCATGCACTAACACCTATGGCACACGGCGTATACATTTTTCTACGTTTTGTGACGCATTCTTCCTTTTGGCTTTGCCTGGCATTGCACTGCAGAGACTGCGTGTGTGAACCTCGGTGTGGTAACACTGTCATTCGGTTCAAACATAATAACCAACTATAAAAAAATAGTTGAGGCGTATAAAGAAAAAGAAGAAAGAGCAGTAGCTTGTGTTAGCCAACCGCCAATAACCCTGCTGGATCATCAGCCTGCTTTTTGGAACTAGGATAGGGGCGTTTGACGTCCGGAGTATTTGTTTTCTATTATTGTGGGAGATCGAAAGTGCCAATTATATCAGAGCAGAAGTTATGTGTTATTAATAAATATATATTTAGTTGATATTAAGCGCAGTATCCTGCCAGTTCCTGTTCTTCGTCCGTTGTCTTTTGGCGCAGTTTCGCCATTATTTTATCGTACGAAATTGCCCAACATTTCATCCTTTTAAACGAGAGAAAAGAGAGAGATGCTAGAGAGAAAAACAAAAATAACTGAAGATAAACGCAAGAGAAAGGACTGGTCCTTTGCAAGAACGAACCCAGGTAGCACAGAGCTTAAAGTCAAAATTTCTCTATTGTCTGGCAGTTTTGGGACTTGAGAAGCTTGAATAAGCCAAAATAGAGCCAAATTTGACTTTCTTTCACAAGAGTCTGGGGATTTTGGCCCTAATTTGCCAAAGAAGTGCCAGAGTTAGGCTTTACTTCCTGGTAGTTCGGCCCTCATCACGGCCTCTTTGAACCAAAATCGCCAAACAAGTGTCAGAGTTAGGCTTACTGCCAGGCAGTTGGATCTGCCTATCTGGCACACTTTGATCCTGAAATTGGTGCAAACAAGTGCCAGAAGTTAGGGTTCACTTCCTGATAGGATTTCGTGGCTGTCATCTGGCAGCTATGGGGCAAAGTCGCCAAACAAGTGCCAGAGTTTGACTTGCTGCCTGGTAGTTCGGCTCGCATCTCGCATATTTGGGCCTAAATCGCCAAAAAGTGCCGACGTTAAGCTTCATTATCTGATAGCTCAGGTGTCATCTGGCTATTGTGGGCCTAAATCGTCTAACAAGTGCCACAGTAAGGCTTTCTGCGTAAAAGTTAAAGCGAGAAATATGATCCGCCCGAAGCTTGGCGCCTGCAAGGTCGCTTTACCGCAAGAAGGTTGGATCCAGCTCAGTCCGCGTGACCGCTTCCTTGCCAATAGGGAGTTGGCGGCAAAAGGAAAAGGAACGCGATACTCTGGCTCTGCTCGCAGATCCTATACAATTACTCTACGCTACTCCAGAGCCGTTTATACTGAGAGAGTTTGGCCAATGGGCGGAGCTTGTTGCTAGCTTGAACCAGTGAATTTCGCGATAACACAAAATGGCGTTACTTCCCTTTATTCTTTATTCCTGAGAAATCACATAGAATACCGATCAGTCAGAGCCACAAAATGGCGAAAGGAAGTAGTCCTTCCCCGGTTTTCAGACTACGCGGCTGTGGTTGCCAGACTGTCAAAATCTCGTTAAAAAGGCCAAACTCTCTCAATATAAACGGTTCTGCGCTACTCTGCTCCGAGGAAGCTATACAGGGTGTTTTTTTAAAGCTTCACAAATTTGCTAAAAAAAACAACAACGTGAAAGTTACACTTATGCGGCTTGTGGAGGTGAGTTATACGGCCAAGGGAACATTATGTGGGTGGCTCATCTTTGCGATAAGTCGGCTAATTAATTAAAATTCGTGAAAAATATATTGAAGTAGTGAAAATAGACATATGGTTTCAATTAGAAACCCACTGAGCGTCATCGAAAACAATTAAATCAACTCTTTTAAAACGACCTCGAAGGCTCAGTGGGAAACTCGAGGAGCGCACCAAAGGTACCGACTCGGTGCGCCAGGCGCAAAGCTTGAAGCAGTAGCAGAACGCGATGATAATCTAATCATCCGCGTTCCGCAACCGCTAGCCTTGTGCCTGCTGCACGAGTGGTAACTTTAGTGCAGTACTATTCTTCTCACGCGCTCAAAGTCTTTCTGAAAATTACTGATTTAGTGGTTTTCGGTTACGCTCAGCAAGTTTCTATTTGAAACCATATGTCTATTTTCAATAATTAAAAGTTAATTAACAAATTTTAATTAAATAGCCGACTGATCGCTCCGATTAGCCCCATATACTATGTCCCCCTGGCCGTATTAAAGTCCCTTGATACTTCTTTTACAAGTAACAACATTCAATACAAACGACAAAGCACATTCCACCGGAACAAAATGGCGGCGTTCAGTTCAAACCTCTGCTGTGCGCCGCCATTCGCTTCGTAAAACCTCCACCGTCACGCAGTCGGCGCTCCAAACAATGTCGCTACTTGTAGGAAGCTCTTATCTAGGGACTTTGGGCCGTTTAACTCACGTGCACAAACCGCATAAGTGTAACTATCATGGCTTCTTTAAAACAAATCTGTAAAGCTTAAGAAAGAAAACAGATAAAGTTGTCTCGTTTTTTGCGGAAGTCGAGTCGTTCAGACGCCTCGGCTCGGCGTGCGAGAGTTCCTGTTTGCGCTAACAGGATTGCGTTTGCCGGCGGATTAGTCGTGGCGTGGAGCGGTGCTTCTGCCAACGTACTATTCCAGACTAATCTCTCTACCAGTTCCGTAATACTCCTCGGACGCAGCCTGTGGGCACGTGAGGCGGCCACGTTGACGCGGTTCGCTTGTTCCAATCCGCAGCGCTGCGGCTGCGAGGAGGCTGTGTTTCGGCATTCAGAAGACGAATCGTTCCGCTCCACTTGCGCGCAACTGTTCAGCACGTCTCATTTACTGGGTTTCATTGAACTCGTATCCCAACGCAACTGAAGTAATTGCGCGAATTATTTCACTTATTGAGGCAGATTATTCCCGTTATAGTGAAACAGGTCACTTCGCAAATGACCGCCTCATCCGAGAACTATTGCGTGCGCGCGGGCAGTTTCCGCGGTGGCCCAACAGCGGTTTTTGAAAAATCAGCAGAACCCATCCTTTGGGAATGACCATCTACGTCGATGCGAATAGCATCAAACGGTGCGAGACGTTATGCGATCGTTCGCGCAGGTCGGCACGAGCACACTCCAGATACGCACAGACCGCACGTGAGGCGATTCTAAATGTCGCTGACACTTTCACAGCCGCTGCGTCGCGATCGCCGCCGTCCCGGGCATTTCGTGTCGTTTGTGTCATTACGAAAGGCGTAGCAAAGCTTACGCGTCATACGCACAAACACTCAGAATGGCATCCGACTCAGTCTCTGGCGTCTCATCTAGTCTCAACCAGCGGCTACTATAAACTGTTGATTCACAACACGTTACACAAGACGCGCTTTACAGCGCTAGTCACAGCTTACCGGTGCGCGACGCGTTCCATGCACGAGGGCTCATTCACGCTCTGCGAGGCTAGAGCACGGCTGCTACAGTCAACCGCTCCACGATAGCGGAGAGGGTGAGCCTAGCGGCCGTTTCTCTTTGGGCCCAGTATGAGCACTCGTGCGTGGTACGCGCGCACCGGTAGCTGTGACAGTGCTGTAAAACGCGTCATACGGTCAAGATGTAAACAACCGTATCACAATGCCGTCGAATGACTGCCTTCACACGCTCTGATGGTTAGCGCGTCTGCCTGCTGATCACAGGGTCAAACGGTTCGAATCCCAGCCGGCGCCGGTCTTTTTTATTTATGCATCGACCCAGCGGCGTAAGCGGTTAGCTGGCCAGATGGCCGGCACACGCAGACGCAAAGCTGCGTCGAAGTCGCCAAAGAACGCCACTCGCATTAAAATCGTAGGGATGCGGAAGTCGAGCCCGCCTGGAGTCATGTTGCGGCAGTTCGGGCAACTGAGGAGGTAGCCGGCGGGAATCGGGGTGACGGCTAAAGCGTCGCCGCCGCCAGCGCCGCATATTCCCCCGTGATGATCCTGCGAAGTGAAACGAAGCCGAAATTACCTTAAAGCAGCCGCGCACCGCGGCGCAGGTATTCTTTGTTTCTGTATGAGGCTAAAAGTACATGAGTGAGTAATTGTAAGAGATTGGTGGAAATAGGGAGTTTCAAGGTGTTGAGTGCGTTTACTGAGCCAGAAAAGGTGACATTGTTGAGAAACATTCTCTGAAACGTGTTGCGAAACTGCGAATATAGGGTGCGCGTACTGGGTTAGGGTCGAAATTCCCACGAAGTGTGTTTCCAGGGGCGGATGTGGCTGAGTGGGCTCACGCGACTCAGCTCGGAGCGTGGAGCGAAAGCTTGCGCTGGGAACCTCCTGGGTTCGATCCCCACCGTTTCCGCCCGTTTCGATCTGGATGAGTTTCGTACCGGCACGCGTTCGTGTAATCACTACCGCGTGATGCACGTTAAAAACCCCAGGTTTGCGGTTGTACTGCACTGGCCGAATTTCTTATTTTCCATCTACAGTTCAAAGACCGATCAGCCGTTGAGGCGTACTACCATCAAGGCTGTATAGACGTTGTCTGTTTCCTGTCGTTCTCAATCACGTTGTTTCCGTACCTGGTATGCGGGACGAAAAAATAATAAAACATTTCAACCCGGAATTTGCGAGAAAACATAGGTGAGGCGAAACAAGAATGGGTGACATTCACACATTTTTCGTAAACACCTTCCAGCAGCGTGGATAGATCAAAACGATGTTCTTACCGCATAGCAGAAGTGACGATATTCAAGATGGCTGCTCCCTTGTTGAAAGGGTGTATAAACATGCAAAGCAAGCCAATCTTTTTTATGTCTTGTCCTTTCTTTTATCTGTTCTCTCTGTCGTTGTTGCAGAGATAGAGTGCATTCTGAGTGTCACTGTGACGTCGACGTCACGTGTGTTGCCCCTCCAGTCACGAAGAGTCGAAAATTTCAACTCTAGCGGTCTGAAATAAAATACTTGGATTCACCCTTACTCAGAAATCGTGGTTGGAGGGTATTTGTCAAGCTTATAGCCGCCGCTAAGGGAATATTTGTGGCTGGTGGTTGGTCACAAGAGCTGTCAGTCATCGCGCCCAAGGTCATTGAAACAATATCCGTCAATGACGCGAACCTATTTTCACCCTATTACCAATATAAGACCAAACTATCTACATTACGGCTCTGGTTGAGCGTAACTCTACGTTGAGAACATAAGCGCATTGCACCGTGTTTTGTTGGCACGAGAACTCGCGCGAAAAAGACCCTTTTTAAATTCGATCGGTCAAGTCCGTGTTTTCCATGACATACTCTCGAGATGAAACGCAAACAATTCCGGTTGCTTGCAGAAAGAAACAGCCTAGCGTGCGATGAAAACAATCCTATTTCTGAAAGAGAGGAAGAAACGCATAAAAACGACAGATGCCTAGAATGAAAGTTGTCAGTTTTTTTGTTATGAACAAATACATAGCAGCTATACTGCGGTGAGCCTGCGGAAGAGCAAGATTTCATTGTTCTGTTGCGACGAAAAATTAATTTTTATGAGTTCGCTCTTTTCCTCCTTCACCATTAGCCAATTGTGCGTTATAATCGTTTTCGATAACGCAGTGTCATGATGGTTTCTGCTCTAACCTTCATCATTACTTGCTGGTTAAAGTTAACTGTACGTGCCAATCACTTTAACGAAGGCAGGGCGGCAGGGAGAATCAACTTCGTAGTTTTTTTACGGGAGACAACTCGAAGACTTGCGTGTATCGTAGGAAGAAGCGCTGCGCAAACAAGCGGACGAAGGCACCGCAGCAGTGAGGAAGACAATAGTTGATCGTACTCGCATATTCTGCAGCACGGAGTAATTGACTCTGCTCCGTAACGAACCTCTATCTTTAGGATGTATACATCCGTTATTCGGACGGGCTCAGCACTCGCGAGACTCCTGCAAAAATAAGATCAGCCAGAACCTCGCTCTTCAACCGGCGTTATCTCAGGCGATACTCAGTTTGCCTCCGGGTGCTTCACTGAACCCTGCGATGCGCATGTTCTCATCGGCTCCGGGCGGAATTTGCACATCTGCTTCGACTCCCTCGAACGTCGTCTTTAAGCCAACCTTCGCACGGTCACACTGAGCTTTGTGGAAAGGTTTCGCTAAAAGACACATCAAAACTGTTCCAGGGCGTCAGCGAAAAAAAAATAAAGTAACGTACGCAGCGAGGTTTTGGTAGGGCGAATGTATGTTAAAGAGAGCGGAAGTTGCTGCTTGGGAATCCGAAGGGTCCTTCTTTCCCGCGTGCGGTTAATTCGCCACGACGACACCGGGTTCCCTTTGTGACGTGTTAGGGCCCCGAAGTTGGTCCCGGCTGCAGCGGTGTTTCTCTTGTATGCTACTTCGACGGCTTACGGCCCTACACGGTCCATTCGTTATCAGCTTCCAAGAAGCGTGGCTATAAAACTTATCCACGGCTAAGTGATAATCCTATTTCTGGTTTGTTTTACTTAGAGGGATGGCGGCCCAAAAGTGGTAGAAAAATGGGCAGCGGAGTAGAAACTGGATTGACAGCCTGTGACATCGGGGTTTTGGCTTTACAAACGTGAAACGTGAATGACTATTGAGCTCTGAAAGATGCAAGAAATTATTGGTGCAAAAAACAAGTACAACTTAATTGTTCAAAAATTAAAAAAAAGTTATATCACTATTCAATTGCTACATTCGTCACGAAACAGGATACTTTTACACTATGTGTTTTATTAAATAATTAGTATGAACACGCATGCCACGCGAGTTAGCGCGAGCTCTTCTTTTATAAGAACATCCATCGTCAACGTAAGATGAGTGCCTGTAGGTAAAAGCACACTTTCCAGCAAAGATCCATCGAACCGCTCCTGAGATTCGTCTTCACAGTTGGACTTCGGTGATTGGTAGGTCGAAAGGAATTTAGTTTTGGCAGTTTTGTTTTGAGCTAACGATATTAGTGTTAAATAGCTGGCGCTGCTGCCTTGAAAAAATATACTTGAAGACGTACTCCCCAAGTAGCGTCATGACCGTCGAAACAACGTGGTAAGACCTCCATTACTTTCAACGTTATTATCAACAGTGCGGAAGCTTGATGCGCTAAAATGATTGAAACATTAACATTAATAAAATATTTCATCGTCAGCTTTTTCTATCTTGGTTATTGTTTAAATTTTTTTTTCAAATATCATTGTAGGAACACACTCACAAATATTTGTGTTACCGTAGCTCGACAGCTTTGACACTGCACCCTAATTATTGAATAGCCACTCTGTTCCCAGCACGACGTAGAAAACCGGCATCATTTAACTCAGTTACCCTCTTCGTCGTTCTAAAAAGGCAATTTTTCAAGTGTCTGCGTTTCATAAAAGTGTATGTCGTATACATTACAGCCGTAAGAAAGAACCGTTTCGCCCCTGAGATAAAATAGACTAGATTTGTTCGGTGCTCTATACCGATCGTATTGGCGGTTGAGACATTCCGGTGTGGAACGTCGCAAACCGCTGCTATTTCGCAATTGTTTCAATGTGCGACAGAGAAAAACTGAATTTTGAATTATTTGTTTTCTGCACTATATTTACTAGTTTAAAAAGACCAAGAACATGATTTGGATGTCCAGTTTAATAGTTGAAATATATGTCATGTTTATTCCATGTGGTGTTGACGAAGTTTTAGCTCGACTTCGCGCGTGCACGCCGCACAAAGGAATTTACCGGATCCAACAATAATCACGTCGGGACCGATGACAGCGACACCGGAGACTATGAAGAAAGCCAGCTTTTGAGTGACGTAGAGCGTAACAACAATCGAAGCTCGTCAGACGATTCGTCTAAGTGAACGAAGTCAGCTCGTATTTGTCTTTGGTCGTGAGTTGTTAAAAAAAGGTTGTTTCTGTGTGTGTGTTTTAATTCAATAAAAAATAACATTATAGAGGGTGTTTATATTTTATTTTTACAGATTTGTTTAAAAAAAGCCACGGAAGCGATACTTATGCGGTTTGTGCGAGTGAGTTATACCGTCAGGGGGACATTATGTGGGTGGGTATTTTTTCAATAACTTAACTAATTTATTAAGATTAGTTTATTAACTTTTAAATAATGAAAATAGACATATGGTTCGAATTAGAAACTTGCTCAGCGTCATTGAAAACCACTAAATCAGTCATTTTCAGAAAGACTTTGAGCGCGTCAGAAGCATTGTAGTGCACTAAAGTTGCAACTCGTGGAGCAAGTACAAGGCTGGGACTAGATAAGAGACTAAAATATTTCACGGGTGCCTTACCGCGACCGATACCCTTGTACCTGCTCCACGAGTCGTAACTTTAGTGCACTACAACGCTTCTCACGCGCTCAAAGTCTTTCTGAAAATTACTGATTTAGTGGTTTTCGATGACGCTCAGCTAGTTTGATTGGAACCATTAGTCTATTTTCATTAACTAAAAACATAAATAACGAATTTTATTTAATTACCCGACTTATCGCAAAGATTAGCCACCCACATAATGTCCCCCTAGCGGTATAAATCACTCGCGAAAACCGCATAATTGTAGCTTTCGTGTGTTTTTTAAACAAATCTGTAAAGAATAAAAAAAAAAACATCCTCTATGTTTTTCTTGAAGAAGTTTACTGCAAGAAAGAAAAAAGCACATATGGAACCCATACAGGGAAACACATCGACAGTTAAGGTGTGACGTTGGAGGCGCTAAGGTGTTATTTCGGAGCAGATGAACGGAATGAAGGTTAATGGTGCGAACGCGCACCATAGAGTCCGCCCAGTCGTTTCGTATTGAATCGAGTAACACACTGGACGAAAATTCCATAGCGTTTTGGAACTAATGTCGGTGTATGAAGTAGAGAGCATTTCAGCTGTCTGCGTAAGAGGGGTGCGTGTTTTCGTGCGTAACTTCGGTACCAATATTGACACCTGCTAAACGAAAAGCGCCGAATAAACAGGGACAATGAAGCAGACAAGACAAAGTGCACTCTAAAATGAAGGTTTACTGAAAGCAACACACAATATTATTACCATCTTTCTGACTATTCGCCTAGAAAATAAAACTGCGTATCTGTCAGGTGCATTGACGGGCCCGTAAGGCACTTGATTTCTGATTTCTGATGCAAACTACGTAGTAGGATTCTAAGGCAGTTGTATCTCCGTATCTCCCCAGTCTGGCATCACATGGGCACCGATCCCAGTGAACTGCCAGACTGCCTGGCGACGACTGTTTTACTGACCATGAATGTTATCATGCTACCATGAATGACCATGCATGTTACCTTGTTATTAGTGACCCATGCAATGTTTTGGCAGAGTGCCGAAAAATGGCCCGCGTCGTTATGAAGCGTGGTCGACGACGCGAAGCCGCGAAGTGTCCCACTAACCGCTATCCCTGTAATAAAATTATATTTCAGTCCGCGGACGCGTGGACTAAAATAATCGGGTGTCTTTTACTCGCAAACATTGGGCGGGGACTGACTTGAAAAGCGTTTACTGTTACAACAACATGCTGTTTTTTTCTGGTGAGAAAAACGAAATTGGCTGCATTATTGCCTTTGTATCTGTTTTGTCGCGCTATTCTTGGTTCCGCGGGTGAAGGGAAGTGCAGAAACTGTTCCAGCCGACTCGCTGCAGTTTCCCGTGCTCCTGCCGGTCTATGTCAAAAAGGTTCTGTCGGACCCTCGCCTAGCACGCCGCGATCTCTCCTCCACGTCCATGCAGCCTTTCATCCCACAAGACCTTTTTGCGCCTGTATTGAGATGTTGTGCGCGAACGTGAGCCGCCATCATCCATCCATGTCAGATGGCGTTTTGGCAGTTGTGGTGGCAGGCTGCCATCAAAATAGCGTGGGTGATATTCCGTGATTGATTGAAATTGTTTGACGAAACATGTTTTTGAAACCCGGCGTGAACGGCAGCCCGGTCTTTGAGGACCCGGTAAAAGTTTCACGAAATCGCACAGCACCGGGGAAAAGTAGCACAGCACGCATCAAAAGTCGCATCGAAAGAAGCATCGAAAGCAGACGCCGGTACGTAGTCTGCTTTCGATGCGAGCTGCGCTGCTTTCCCCCGTGCTGCGCTTTCGTAGAACTTTCGCCGGGACCTCAAAGATGAGGCTACCGTTCACGCCGGGTTTCAAGAATCTGCGTCGTCGAACAACTTCAATCAAGCACGAAATATCTCCCACGGTACAGTGTACAAGAACGAGGACATTTCCCTGAGCGCGAGCCCCAAGACTTCGTGGTGGCTTTTACGCCGAGCCTCCTCGAGTAGGATATATGATTGCGTCATGTCTCGAATTGACCTATTGGTAAACTACCAGAGCATCAAGAAGCATGCGGAGAACGTAGTTACACGCGCTGCACGAGCTGGCGTTGCCAGTCGAATTTGTTTTAAGCGAACAAGTGGGCAGTTTGCACGTCGGTCCGCAAACGCCATTTTTGTTATAATTTATTTAAAAACTTTATTACAGGTATAGGCGAGCTGCGCAGCAGCGTGTAACTACGTTCCCGGCGTGCTTCTTGATGCTTTGGTAATTTAGCAGTATGTATATTAGCTGGAGAGAAGAGGAGGAGACCCCCCCTCCTCTATCCAGCGTCCTGTCTGCTGTTCTCGTCCCCAGCCTTCCTTTCCCTCGAAACCCTTTCTTAACCTATAACCGACTATAGACACCAAGAGCATATAGTCCTGGTGCGGCAGATTGCCGTCCGCTGAACATTCTCTTACACAATAAAAATCAGCCGCAAAACACGAGTTTGAGCAAAGCACATGCCATGTCGAAGTAATGAGTCATTCGTCATACGAGTGAGAGAGAGAGACAGAGAGGAAGAAGGGAAGAGAAAGACTGAAAGGCAGAAAGGTAATTCTGAGTGCATGGCGCCCGGTTGCAGTACCGCTCAAGGCGGCGCGTTTGACTAAAAGGTCTCTTTAGGTCTTTACTCATTTTGTTTAGAACATTTCTAATGAAACACAGATTTGTACATTAATTGTTTGGTGGCTAACCTGGCGATTTCGTTTTGGCTGGTCAGAGTTAACTAGACACTCCAGCGAGAAGGTCGCGGCGTTACCATAACTGCTCGCAGATACTTCGGAACAAATAAATACCGAGTCATGAAAGTCGTCGAGTCGGTTGTCATAATTTCGCTAAAGGTTTTCGGCATATGTTACAGTTTCTTCAAAATATTCATTAGATGGCCGGGGAAAATTTAGGCTGCCACGGCTTTTACGCGCTCAGTATCGAATAAAAAAGCCGCACGCGAGTATTTCTGTGTCGGAACACGGGGTTCGGAGGGTTGGCTATGCGTGTTGGCAGAGGAGAACGACAGGGCGTGTCTTTTGAACGCGCTCCGTGCCTTCAGGCATAGCCTGCATTATACTCACAAAGCCCGGCAGTCCGACGGCGGAGCCATAGAGTGCCCGGTCGCAGATATGGTGCGCGTGGATCTGGTAGCATAGAGCATCAAAGAGCCATTTCTCGTAGAACCTGGACGTCAGCGCACAGCTTTTGCTGTGGCGTGGACCGGAAACACACTTGTTCGCTCGGGAGAAGTGTGTTTCGGCGTCCCGCCGTAGCTGGGTGCCAGTCACGTGGCTGTCCTCTCATCCGTTGTCTGCCGCTCCACCTTTTTCATTTCGGCGGTCGCTGTCTCGTGGCGATCTGCCAGGCTTTGTCAGTATATAGGAGGCTATGGTTCAGGCGTACTTTGCCTGCGCACTCGACGAGCACGAGACGCCGATGCGTCGTGGAAGATACAGAGCTCTGGCTGCTGGCAGCACAACTGAAACTTCTTCCTGCCCTTGTCACGTTGGCTGTGACTTGAGTTCTTTTAGAGTGGCGGCGCTGGAGGAACAGACGTAAACTGACTACAAGAGGACAATCCTGATGTGGCGGTAATCTTTTCATCTCGTTGTAAGCAGTGATAGAGAGCAGGCGAGCTGGTAATGAATCGACATCTTGTAGACCCTGAGATGGGGAACAGTAGAAAAAACGGACGAAGACAACATCGGTTCCCGAGAAGCTCGAGTTCGTTTATATTCAACTGGTCAATGTGCATGAAGACGATATAAGCGACTGAATTGTTTTATGTTCTACCTAAATGTTATCCCCAATTACCGCACACTGAGTACATCTGTAATTAAATCATTACAATGTCTATAGTTCTTGGCATAACTTCCGAGTTTATTCCCAGATATTTATTCTTGCGGTGATACGGCAGCTGCCGTGCTGGTGATTTCTTTCTCACAAGATCACACTGGGACCAAACTCCCCAGTTCGCCTTCATCTAAGAAAACACCAGCTTACAAAACAAAATAATAATAAATGCCCGTATAAAACGCGAAATTAAGAAAAGAATACTTAAAAACAACAATAGTGCAATATTTACGTCGCAAGACCGATTTTCAGTTAGCACCTGATCCCGACATATTCTCTCATTCCGAGTAATCGGCGCCTGGTCGTAACTTTATCTTCATGTATTTATTTGGTGTGATTACTGACATCGATGGTTGTTGTTGTTTGCGAAATAACTTCTGGGAAGACTTAATACTATAAAGGAGTTAAGGTAATATTTGGCGTAAAGACCGGTTCATATACTAGGGTTTGGTTTGCGTTTTATTGCGTTATGTCAGGATTCGAGGGCAAGTTACGTGCAAAGCTGTGCTTCGTATGTCACGTGCGAATCCACCCATTAAATTGGTTATCACGCTTCATACGATGCACCGATGTCCCGGTGACTCAGGGTCGTTAGCAGATGTAAGCCCTGTAACTTAACGCCACGTAAGCAAAGGCCTTTAGCCGTAACATGGAATCTTTCGCGTAACCACATGGCCTTGAGACTTACCCGAAGCTGGCTTGGCGGCAGGCGCTCACGCGCACAGGGTGAAGCCCCAAGCGAAAGGCAGGGGCAGGCTGTCGACACGGAGATTAATTAGGTCACGTTACATAGATTCCGTACATCTGATTCTAAGAGCGCCAAAAATAAAACTCACTCATTGTTTTTTGTGTTTCTTTTTGTCAAGGTTTTATTTTTTATGTTTCATAACCAGCTCGCCTTCTTACTTTCGCTCCTTGTAAAACTCACTGCTTTCTGACAACTAGAGCTGCAACGGTTGCTAACGAAAAGTAATTATGTTACAGTTAGACGCTTAGGATTGTAACTAGACGCTTAGGATTGTAACTAGTTAAAACAACTGTTACTAAAATGTGCAATTAAGTGACCTTGCAGTTGCTTGTAATATGTCGTGTGAAGAATCGCTAGAGATGGCGTGATTACTTGCTTGTACTGGTAACGTCGATTGCGGATGGAGCAATGAATATATGGTACGTTTGTATCGGGTGGCAATATGCGCCACATAGCCTAATCTATATGTACTGCTTCCGAGCACTCTTGCGTGGGTAAATGAAAACTTTCCGTGCACAACAGCACTCCCCACGTGGTGAGAGCGTCCGAAAAATCGGAAAGGGACTGTAAGAGGCAAAGTTACGAGTTATACCTAAAAATAAAACTAAATTACAACTTAAGTAATACACTATTTAAACTGGCAGACTTAACTGAGCTACGTCTATCCACAGTTACAACCCTGTACAACTGGGACAAATTCCGTAATGCAGTCACTGACACAGCGCACTTGCGCTTGTGCGTCTTGAGCGCCCATCAAAGCTGTGCACACGCTCCTTACTTCTTCTGAAATAGCTGTCCGAAAGTATAGTGTGCTAAATCTAGTGAAGCGCAACTGTATACAGTTAACGGTAACTTAACAGCTGTAAAGTATGCGCGTGTAACCAGGGAATTACTAACATTTTATATTCTAACTTGAAATGCATTTGGCTACAGAAAATATAATTAATGAAAGTATCCCAATTAGTCATTTCTCACAGCTGTGATGATAAAAACTTTAAAAAGGTTTGGTTATCGCATTTGTTAGCGTTCGCGAAAGCAGATTGCTCCGAGTGATCTGAGACGCTGACGTAGACGTTTCTTCGGCGCCAGTAAATGTATTGCTCGCGAATGTCACGAACGCTGCCCAGAGACCTTGTAACTGCGCCGCGATTCTCACCCGCTCACCCTGTGCATCTTATTGCCATCCTTTTTTTTTTTTTAGATGATACGGCGTGGCGCAAACGGAAGCGACGACGATGTTTATGGGCCTGCCGAGGGAAAAGCAAAAAACACGCTTTGGAGCCGCCAGAAATGCTTAGAAAGCGACGTGGAAAGAAATAGTCTCCCCGGGCAATCCTCGGCCGTTTCTTTTTACGACCTTGCGCAAATTGGCTGATGCGTCGACGGTCAACTTCCGGTATGCTCTTCAGAAAACGAACAAGATACAGAGGAGAAAGAAAAAAAAGAAGAAAAGACGTGCCCGGGGATTAAGGAGAGTACCTTTTTCAAACGCTCTGACCAAAGTGAGATGCAAAAATAAGCGTGGAAAAATTGAAAAAAAAAAACACTACAGAATACCACTGACATGTCTACAATGAAACGTGTTCCTTTTTATGTGATTTCTATTGGAATTCGCCTTTATAGAGCGACACTGTTAGGGCGAATACGCACTCAGTTTTTTGTTTTAGTTCTTTGCTTGGAATCGAAAGATTGTCATCAAGACCAAAACTACTAGGTTGGTGGAAGGTGCTTATTTGAGGAGCTGGCATAGGCGTTAAAATATGGTAACACACCAATACACTTGCAAAATAAAATGCAAAAGAAAACGCCGACGTCGTGTCAGCAATACAATGTCGCGCAGTTTGCGTATTAGTGCCCTAAAATGCAGGTACGCCTGATTTTCCTCGTGAACTCGTAAACCCAATCATTGTAATTTATGTACAAAATATAGCAATTTATGAGCTAAATAAAACGTTAGAACATAACAAACGTTACAACATAACTCAGCATGCGTGATTACTAATACCTGCGTCTAATTTCAGACTCATTTCTCGACCGAAGCGTTTTATTTTGCTTTCTAATTTTCATAATTTCCGCCAAATATTGCAGTAATTAGCTCTCTAAGCAATGTGAGATAAAAAAGGACACGGTGCGGCAACGCAGGTTTACGCTGTAGTGGAGAAATTAGACCAGTGCAATACGACTGCTATCCAGAGGTTTTTGACGTGCACCACGCAGTAGTGAAACACGACCGCCACGCCAGTACGATGCCCATGCAGGTCGAAACGGGCTGGGGTGGGGATTGAATGCAGGGTGCCTCGGTTCTGCAGCGCGAGCTTCCGCTCCACGCGCTCGGAGCTGTGGTGCGTTGACATACTTGGTCACGCGATCCCTTTTTGACACGTGTTTATTTGTAGTTCAGAAAACACTACAGTGGGATGAATGCAAAAGAAGTATGTACAGATGCTCATTTGGTCAAGATATCATCTACCAACAGACAGTACATTCCGGACAGACATGCCGGTAGCAAGCCACTTACAATCTAGATTGCCCAAACCTTTGAACAAAACACGTTAGGAATACAGAGTGCGGCGATAAAACGAACATACAATGTTGAAGCGCGGAGCGTGCAAACGCCACATATAGCTCTTCCCGAAACATACCAGTTAAGGGCAACGCTGCGACCCAGGGGGTAACGGGACGAAAGCTCATCGGACAAAAGCTCACCGGACAGAAGCTCACCAGACAAATGCTCATCCTTTTTTACACAGACCCGGACAAAAGCTCACCTCATTTTTTTTTTTTTTTGCTACCCGGGAGAAGCACGAGCTGAAATAAAATACGGATGCGATGGACATTGCACTATTTTTAGGAGAACTTGTACCCCATCCCATGCAAAGGTGTCAACAAGATAAGTCATAACTAGGGCTCCGTGTTTTCGGAGTTTATTCTTCGTGAAATTCGGAGGTTGTTTTTCGGAGTTCATTTTTATAGCAAAAATTCGGTGTTTATCGGAGTTTATTTTTCGAAAATCTCCCAGTTCTCCGAAATTCGGAGTTTAATATTGCTGTATTCTCAATACTCCAAAATCTTAGATAAAATGATATCTGAACACGAACACATCAGAACACACGAAACCCATTTTAATTGTCTGGAAGGTTTGAATGTACAAACACATATACACACAGGCACAAAATACTTGTATACAAAACATGTATCGTTTGTGCGTGTTACAACCTTAGAGCTTGTTATAATAGACGCAAGCATACTTTAGAGGTTTCTGTCGCTGGTGAAGCGCGCTCCTTTCGGTTGATAACTCTCAGCATTGAAAATGCCCTTTCAACGTTTGCGCTAGAAACAGCAAGAGCTAGAAGCCTCAGCGCGCAGCGAGAAAGCACTGGTCACTGGACCGTGTGAAGTCTCCAAAACGACAGGGGTTCAACAATGTTGGTGATTTCATAGCTCTAATAGTTCGCGAAATCACTCATGAGCTGGCTCATGTCGTCAGTCTCAAGAAACACTAACTTGAAAATGGGCGCATAGGTTTCGAACGCGCGGGGCAGCTCGATGCTTCACATTTGGATGCACTAATTTGAACACTGTACCAGAACGATTCGCTCGTGTACTGGAGTGCATCGCAAAGGTTCCTCTCAAATGTCTGACTTCACTTTTCAGCGAGAGCAGCGTAGTATCCACGAAGGTCTGCAACAGTTGTTAAGCGGTCATTCCCGTCAAGGAGATCTAACAGAGTTTCGACATCCGATGTGAACATTTCAGATGGGTCACGCCAGTGACTGAGGAGCGTGCGCAAACGAACCTCCAGTATGGGGTAAAGCCTGGTGCACCAGGGTACTCTCTGCCTCAGACTCCTTCATGATTTAGAGCACAGCACACGAATTTGACTTAAGAAACCTCAGCTTTATCAGCAAGTCGTGCACACCTTCAGGCGATGAAACAAGAGTTTTGAGCTTTTCGCACTTCTTTTCCCTTGGCATCGTCGCTTCTCAAGAAAGACAAATGACACGCCAATAGCCCAGAACGTATTCTAGGGCTTCATAAAAAGAGAAACACCTAGAAGGACATACAGTTTTCAGCGACTTGATGGTCATGCCCACGGCCACGCACACGAGACCAAACTTACGGCGCAGCTCCCGCGACGACTTCAACAGGGCAGAAAAGTGCACAACAAAAATCTTGGACTACCTTAAATGAGCTCGTCTTAATTCCATCCTCCAGAGCGTTGTTAAGGAGGTGGCACGGACCTTTATAGTGAAGGGCCTCGAATTCGGGGCTGGAGAATAGCAAGTCCTTGTGAAGCTTCTGCATGTAGGAGGCTGAATCGGAGCACAACACAGCTACGTCGGCTAAGGCCTTTCCAACCTTCTGAAGAGCGGTTTGTATCAACATGCCAATTGATACTGCGTTGCACTGCTGAAGTACTTGCAAGTCTATCATGAGGGTCCTACGTCCAGGAAGGTCGTCGTCGTAGAAGGTTGCAAGTACCGCCACTGCCGGACGACCGCGGAGTTCCGGCGACTCGTCGACGGTGATGGAGATGGGGCGGTCTTTCATCGAAGAGCTTATCGTCGCAATGTCTTTCTCACTGACCTCATCTTATCGTCGCAATGTCTTTCTCACTGACCAGCCAAGAGGTCCGTCAGCCTGGTGCAGTGGAATCCCAGCATGACAGAGTGCACGGCAAAACTGGTGCGGGATGTCATCCGCGTCTTGTCTGCTGGATCGGGCCCGAGTGATGCATTCTTCCAGCGAGCTTTGCTGTGACGAGTTGCGTAAGCGAATAGGAATAACATGTCGAAGTGAACAAATTGGCTCGAAATGTGTGATTCCGACCGTGTGAGGTCTGTTAAGACACTTGGCAAAGAAGGAAGCATACACAATAAACGGAGAAACCGTGTCAGACTGTACGAAGCATTCTACATACAGTTTCACATAGCCGTAAATTCAGAGCACCCACAGTTAAGAAAGGACTCACCTGTGTCTAGACGGGGCTTCTTCAGCTGGACGTGGCGTTGTGATTGCAGATGCTCCGCAATTCTCAAGGCGCCCTTGCCGTTGTTAATGCTAACTGTCACACGACAATACTTGCAAACAGTGGCTGATTCAGTTGACGCTGATTCTTCAAAATCACTAAACTCCTTTACATAGTCTCTGGAAAGCTTTCGTTTACTTCCCATTTTTCCTGCCCAAAATTTCTGTTTCACGCGCTACAGAAATATGGGGCAACCGCGCAAGTTGAAGGAGGTAATATAGGAGCTTCAGCCCTACACCCCCTCACCCACCGTTAAATCGAGGCAGTCATAGCATCCACTGTTACAACACCATCCCTTCTCCCTTCAAAAAAGAAAAATTGTATGGTCTAAACCAGAAACCGGAACAATGACTAGCACTGACGGGTGCTTAGATAGCCTTCTTTGACCCGGAACTACATTGACTCCTTGTCCTCAGCGAAAACAGGGGAGACAATCCTCCTTTTGTCAATTGTGTTCGTCTTGAAAGAGGGCAAAGTAGCCCCTCCTCGGGACCGCTGGCCGTTCGCACCTATCTATCGGACATTTTATAGTCCGAACTTCGACCATCACTTTTTGCCACCGTAACCTCTAAAATCGGAGTTTATCGGATAAATCCGAATTCTCAAAAATTTTACCGGCGAGTGTTTTTCTGGATTTTTCGGATTTATCCGAAAACAGGGAGCCCTAGTCATAACAGGCAGAGAAGCAACGATTTCGGACCAAAATTGAGGTCACTGAAACTGAGTGGTGCGTATAAGATCAAGCTTGCTTTACTCAAGGTATGCCGGAGCACCTTGTGCCACGCTCCAAGAAACTTCGAGAACCGAAGTTTTTGAACTGAAAAGAGACCGAAGAAGCGAAGTTACCCTTCGGTGACCTCGCTTTTTCATTCTGCTTATATCACGCTAAACGCGCAGATAAAGGTCAGGGAGTTCTTGGGGGTTCAGTGTAATATTTAAAGTGAATGGCTAAGAAAATTAAATTGTTTCCGTCATTATGCGTAGTAAATGTATTTGAAATGAAGGATTATCTCAAGGTGATATGAAAGGGAAACTGAGGCTATCTATTCTAAAACTCTCTATTGCGTTATCGAGCCACTCCATTTCTCGGGCCACGTCGATCACTAGATGCGCAGGCAGTTCACATTGATTAGTCCCCCACTTACTCTCCACCCTTTATACTTGTATCCTAATCCAGACGGAAGAGGGATTAGGCGGGGAAGGTCTGAGCCCCGAGAGGCGATTTAATTAGAGTCGAGGAGCTGTCAATTTAGATGACGGGAAAACCCGAGGAGATCGAAGGAGATTGGGGAATGCATCGGTGGTACGATTTATATGCAAAGTAGACAAGCTTTCACTTTTCATATGATAAAGGCAATGCCGATAACAATTTATGGAGTTTCCGTAAATGCTGAACACGCTCCCATTATCATATCAGCCATCATTGGCAATTTTGCTCCATCCTTCTTCCTCATTAACATGTTGTTTCTTCCCCTCCCCTTCTTCCCAGTACAGAGTGGCCAGTTAGAAACTACGCCCAGGTCTCTGCCCTCCCCTAATAAACCTCTCTTCCATGACCGCAGAATAAAAGTAGAATGTACGTCCTTCATATTTGAATACACATCACAAATTTAGTCTAAGAAATTGTAAAGCGAGAAATAAACGATGATTGGTGACAAAACGTTCGGCTCGATATAAACTAGGCTCAGCTGGCCCGTCGGGGCGCAGCTACATATCCAAGGGGGCTACTTTTAACTGGGGCAGTCGGGGCGCGGTCGCTTCGCCGTGGCTGTCGGCACTGTTCCGGAGCGTCGCTCTCGACAGGGCTCCATTTTCGGGAGGGGCGTGTCGTGCCCTTCTCTTCCGTGGCCGTCACACGTGCAAGACGCGCCCGCACGCCAAGGCCGGGAAGCGTCTGGGTTCGCCGAAAGGTTGAACCTCCGCTCCTTCGAGTCCGGGGAACCGGGTCCTGACGTCGTGGATCGCTCGGTGCGTCAGGTACTATAAAGCAGAAACTCGGACACTCGGGGGCAGAACGAGACCAGACGTAAAGTTGCCCGCATTGTTCCGCGGATGTTTAGAAAGGAAAGCACTCCGTATTAAAGAGAGCATCAGCTTCGGCTGCCAGTCACCATGATAGTTGGGCAAACGGTAGTGACGTTTCGTAGATCGTATGCAAGAGCTTTCCATTGCCAACGGGAGTTCGTGTCATTGCTTCGAGCACGGACTGAGAGAGCGCCGGCAGGAACCGCAATTCGCGGTACACAATCTGCGAAAAGCCCTTAATGCAATCCCCAAAGCCTTATATGTAAAGAGTTTGGCTATTCGTTGAGATGTATAGGAAACAAATGAGGATGCGCCATAGGCCGAAAGCGGGCTGGGCGTGTTCCAAAGCTTCTTCACAAATTCGAATGTGGCCAACCAGAGGCCGGAAATAATATCCTGGCTGTGGTCGCGAGAAACAAACTTAATAAGTACGTCGGAGTAACTCTCGGTGATTGAACATATGGTGCACGTGATGTTTCAATCACGGTCATCCAAAATCATGGTGGAAGAGTGCGACTAGCGGAACAATCGACATAATCTGTGTGTGCGCCGAGGGCCGGAATCTGCCGTCCGAGCGGTCACACTCTGTCCGATCAAAACAGAGTTGAGCGGCACATTCGTTTCTTACATTTTCTGCACTGATCATGATCGAAACATCACGTGCACCGTATTTGCAACCATAAAGGGTTACCACATTTAACTCTTACGCGCTTATTAAAACGATTAAATCTTTCTCGCTACCACCTCTTGGGGATTCTTTTCGGCTTGACTACAAGAGGGTATGTCAGCCCTTTCTTTTTCTGCGTTGAGAGGTCTACTTCGCTTCAGCTTGGGCCCAGACGCCCGATGCTACGAGCGAGCGTAGCCTGAACGGTGCTTGCACTACTGTGCGCGTGCTTGGCAGACGCTGAAACCCCGGAGCCGCCTAGCATCGCCTGCGTCTGACCTACGAAACGAAGTAAGCTCCCAGCCTCCTGTGGACCAAACTCTTTCTATACATGGCTCCGGCAATCTCTAATCCTGCCATGAAACAATAGAACTATCGCTAAATTAATCAAGCATCAACGAGAATGTTACGAATGTAGGCCTCTGCGCCCCACGCGCTCGCCTTCCCGGTATAAACGATTCGAGGTAAATAGCTACAATACGGCACTGCGCACGAGTCGGGGCGCGCTGCAATGATGCCATGTTGTTTTAGGCTCCTTGGTCAGGTCGGTGGATTCGTGACCGTCGTAGCTCTTCTCGGATGTTCCATTGGATCCAGCGTTCTTGTTCGTCGTGGTCTGTTTCAAGCACTTTTTTCTTGCTAGCTCGAAGTCGGGACGCGCGAGACAGATGGCCACGTAAACAGTACGTTCGTTGGTCATCGCGACCAAGCGATTCTGTCGGCCATGCTGAGTTGATCGTAAAAAGCGCGTAAAGGCTGAACTCCATGGAACAGATTATGTAGCGAGCGCCGCCCGACGGCACGCTCGCTTTGCGCGCGACGTAGCAGGCACTGTGCTGATTTGCACGCGCAGAGCAAAGCCGCCGAGCAAGTCGGTTAGTGCAGCATATGTCGTCCACGCTGAAGTTCGCCCAGGCGCTGGCTCAGCGTTCGTTTACCAACGATAGATGGCGCTTGGCTACTCAGCATGATCACATTTGGCAATTTCATACCATCTACTAATTATGGCTACAAAATGTGGATGTGAACATCATTTGGCAAAACCTGGTTGCGAAACATTTACCGGCGTATTTATTGATCTATGATCCGGTGCTGGTGAGGTAGGCGCTTACCCAATAGGCGACGATGGATTCAGCATGACATGCTCCTGCAGTTCCGCGGATGTTAGTGAAAAGTCGAGAGCTTTCGAAGGAAGAAGGCGCAAAGAGTGCAGTTTCTTGCAAAGTTCTATAGCATTTTGTTTCTGCTCTCATTTATGTTATTGTGTATCTTTTCAAGCCATTTCGGCGTCCGGTGGATGAAATTCGATTTCAGAATCGTTTCATGGTCGCTCCAGTCAAGCATCAACCGAATGTTAGGAATGTGGGCCTCTACGCCCACGCTCGCCTTCCCGGTGTAAACGGTACGAGTAATGCATTCGGCATTGACGTGCGGCGCTTACGATATGCCATTTGCTTTAGACTTTGCTTCAGAACAGCTAATGCGTGCGGACATGAGCTGCACGACGTGTAGCTGCATCATTAGACACGCTGCACTGAAGTTGCGTGACCGTTCTTAAAAGCTTGCCAGCACAGCCGTCACAATTCCCAGCATTTACACTGGATGCAGGCACGCGCATGTTCTTTGCTCGCGCGGAATCCGCGCATAAATCTCCACCGAACACCAAAAGACAAGCCACTCACGGGGCGTGTGCATAGCCGCCTCTATTAGCGGCGAGATGTTTTGGTGGCGCCCTCTTATGGTTACCTCTCGTGACGTCATTACCTTGTGAACAACTAAGTTCTGATGGTGTTTGTAGGGAGCATGGTGGAAGCTCCAAATCATAGCGCTCTGAAACCAACACTGCCAACACCCTCAAAATTCAAGTTCTTACATTCCTTTTATTCTGTAGATGAGAAACCCTTTGCCGACGTCATAGTCAGCATTCGGCCAATCGTGGAAGGCCGACCACAGCGACGCTTTTGATCGCGCACGTCGCCAATACTCACAAAGCCTGGAAGTTCGACGACGGAGCCATCGAGGGCCCGGTCGCAGATTTGGAGCGCGAGGATCTGGTAGCACAGAGCACCAAAGAGCCGTTTCTAGGGGAACCTGGACGTCAGCGGAAAGCTTTTGCAGCGGCGAGAACCCGAAACAAACTTGTTCGCTCGGGAGAAGTGTGTTTTGGCGTGTCGCCGCAGCGGGGCGCAAGTCACGTGGCTCTCCTCTCATCCGTTGTCTGCCGCTCCATCTTTTGCATTTCGGCGGCCGCTTCTCGTGGCAATCTGCCAGGCTTTGTCAATGAATAGAGGCTATGTATGTGGGCAAACGCGCAACTTCCGCACGAGGTGTGGGCACTGCGCCTGCGCAGGAACCGCGTCAAGTGGACCATCTGCGCATGCGGCCCGCCAATAGCAGCGCCACCGCAGCGGCTTGACGTCAGCGCCGCGTCTTGCGTCTATAGACAAATGCTAGCATGGCGCCCCGTCTGGCGCCCCAACTGGCGCCCCATGCGCGCAAGCACGTGCAGCTCAAGCATGAACATAGGTTTGGCAAGCTTGCAATTGCGAGGCTTGTCCGCACGAGCAGGGACGTAGCGGCGGCTAGTGGCCCCGCTCGCAGTCGTCTATAGACCGATCTCATCGAGCGTTTGGCGCATGCGTGAAGCCGCCAAAAGCTTCAGTTTACGAGAGGCAGGCGGCAGTGCATGAGACAGCTCGTGCCGTCTCGTGCTCCTCACGCGCTAGAGTTCCAGCAAGGTTCGGGCAAGGGCAGAAAGACTCAAGTTCCCTCGATGCATTGCTGCAGTGGTGGCGTAGTCATACTGGCTGGTAAGATCGGTGTGTTAAAGCTCCTCAATAAAATTTACGGTTCTCGTTTCAAACAAGCACCGAAAACAATCGGTGTGTGAACGCGGATAATTGAGGCATTGAGGAGCGCTCTGGCGTCACTTGATTTAAATCGGGAGAGACAGGTGACGAGAACCAACCTTATTTTCTGTTTCACCCAGATGTACCGCAGGAAAGGCTACAAGCGCGGCACCTTGATCTGGGCACATCTCGCCGACACACGCCTCGTGTTAAGAGAGCCCCAACGCTAGAGTCGCGCTTTAGCCTTGCTGCAGACCAACATAAGGTGAAACGGAGTATAGAATAACCAGTTGGGAAACTGCCATAGGAGCCTGCTTCGAAAAAGTGGCTCGAATCACGGACTCAAGAACAAAAGTAAACGCGATCGTAACACCGCCATTGCTCCCACAGCGGCCACTTCTGGAAAGTGCACGGCTGCATGCATAGTTTCAGGTCGAGTCGTGCAAAGGGCCGGTGACGCCATCCCGCATTACAGTGCCTTCATACACAGACGCTCATTTGCTAGAGTGGTGACATCTCAGTCATTTTTCCGCCCAATCGTTTTTTTATGCATATTAAAGTGCGCGCAATACGGTGTCACTCAGCTCGAGCGCGTAGCTTTGGCTAAGGCATAGACGCCATTTCACCGCCTAAGTTACGCACCGAGTGCGCGAGAGCGTCACGCGCTGGCACACTCAAGGCAACAATGGATGTCTCTCACCCTGAGACAGACAGACATACGGGCACCCTATCCCGCATGGCCATATTGAAGTAGCTATATAACGCAAGTTTTATTATTTTGCTCGTCGCTAAAGGGTGGCGCTGTTATCGTATTTAGTTTGGTCTCGGTGGACGCCAGCGGTCCAGGTTTCAAGGATGAGTTTCCCAACTGAGTGTTTTAGTAACGTTGGCAAGAGCCAAGCGACGTCGCGCCGCCGAGCGATGCACCACGCGCGGGAAATCGCGGTACAAGGCACATGCAGTTCATTGTGCCTCTTGTCACGATATTCGCTGGGAATGTTTTTCATTTCACACGAGCTTACTGGACACTAGTGGGACCCTTCGCACGAAACACCACTGACCAAGAAACTCATTTGCTGCGGTGTAAATACAAGAACAAAAGTGAGCGTTTTCTTTCAATCTCTCCTTCGCAGAACCTGATGACGTAGCTGAGGGGGGTCGCAGCCCCCCCCCCCCTAGTGGTGATATTTGAATGCGGCTCATAGATTGGAACTGGAGCATTGCATGAGCACTCGATTTGGGTTCGCGATAATCAATAGATCGACAAGCATTCAAGACCGATCTCACCAGGAGTTGCGCGACGCCACCGCTGCCGCGGTGCATTCTGGTACCTGTAGTTCTCCCCAGTTTTCCGGCCGCGTCAATGCGCATTGAACGCCCGCCGTTTGGAAATTTTCGGGTTAGCACGAGACTTCAAGCCCGGTGTTTTCTCATGGTTTTCAATGGGTGGCTTCACCTGTTGTATGCCACGGAGCTATAATAACAGTACCAGGCAAAAATGCCTCGGATAATATATCTTCCCGAAAGAAAGAAGCATGGAAAAGGAAGGTAAACAGAGCCGGACAGAGCAGCAGGAAAATAACGTTTTACGATTTGTTTCGCGATTTGCTTCATAATTTATATTATGAAGCAAAAGCAAATTCATATTTATATTAACCCTGGCCTTCTGCGTGGAAGGCAAGCGCGATAACTGTTAGGCCGCTGGCGCGCTGCCTACTTGGTCAGCTGCGCTCGCGGCAGTATCCACCCTATTGCACGTCAACTAAACTGTGTTGCATTACAGGGCACGAGACATAGAGCGTGCCGACGTGTTCCGTACGCTGAAATTTCTCTGAGCATTCGCTCCGTAGCGGTCTATCCGTTGATCTCTCTCAAATAGGACCTCCGCACTGCTTTGCGGGGGCCGTTTTTAATACACTTTTTGCTCGATGTAGTTTGGTGGTTATAACTGTCATTGCGACGACATGTTTCATGCACAACTGTGCTTGAAAAGATCAGGACAATCACTAAAAGAAGATAAGCGATTCCCGATATGCATCACTTGAAATAAAACAACTTTTTTCTTAACCAGTCTTCGTTTTTCTTTTTTTCTTCGTACGAACGTGAAAACACCGCATAATGCAATTTAGAAGTGCAACACTTACCGCCAAAAATTTAACAGACGAACCTCATCCATTTTGTGGTGGTCTGTTTGGCTAGGCCGGAGAAAAAAGCTTCCCCGTCGGGCGACTGTTAGTGTTCGGAGCTTGCGCAAACTTAATAAAACTGAATAGAAACTGTACACGAAAAATCATCTCCACCCCAAGCTTTCAGATATCTGGCATGGTTGCTTCTTTTTGACAGATGCCAATTGTTGCGGCGCGTCAGGCATGGCCTTTCTGCAGATCATTTCTTCTTTGTGTGCAGGCTTCTCCCGCAGTTCATCTGTACCCTGTCGCGCGGGCTGTCAACCAGAATGAAACTAATTTTAGAAAACTATCGCTCACCGAGAAAGTCTAGTTAGCTCCTCTAACTTCATTGCTGATTACATGTTATGCACAAGACTGAGCACTACCAGGCTCAGTTTTTCAACAACACATTTGATGCTGTTCCGGTGTGCTACACCGAGACGATGGTCCCTCGAATTTTCTTGTTCTTTGCAATTGCATAGATGTTCATTTATTTCCAACTTAATTGAGACGTCCGAGCAGCCGAAATACTCGAGTAGTGGCGTCGTTGTTTTTTTCCCGCGGCCGCAGTGGGACCACCGCGTGAACGGCGGTGGGCTCACGCGTTCACGAAGGCGAAGAAGCAGACAACGACGAAGCAGACGACAAAGCGATTCTAAAGCGATAAGACGACTGAAACTGCTTTTCTGCGCTTGCTGACAAACTAAAGCATAACAAACAACGCAATCTCATGAAGTACAGACATGCAGGGGAATCAGGCTGATACCGGGGCGTCCCAAACGATAATCTACGATGATGTACGCGCAGCCCTATGGAGCCGGAAAGCCGGAAAGGGATGACTACAAGCAGCATGGCGGCGGTACCACTTCCGGAATGCGCGCGCCTGCGCAGTTTCGCTCGGTGGCACCCGGTCCAGTTGATGCTATAACGACGGTAGCCCGGAGCATAACTATGTCTGGAACTAAGCGCGTGTCCTGTGCCTTGCCGACCCCAGCGCGTGGCTGTGATCAAGATTGGCGGGCTTATAATCGACTCCAGATCACGTGGCAGCTTGTTCTGGCTGCGAGTTGAGGGTTGAACGCTGCTCGTTTTTCTTTATTTTTCCTGCGACTTCGATTGCGTGTGGATGAAAAATGAACGGGTCTTTCACAGGTAATTAACGTCGAGGATCCGGTTCTAAGCGTTATTTTCTCAAAGCATAAAAATCTTTGCATCGCCCTGCAGAAACGCCTGAATGAAGCGTGAAGCGTAAAAAATAATACCTAACGAGATGGGATATATAACACAAATAAAAACAGTAGTTAGTATATTAAACGTCTAAAAAAGTATCATACCAAAATAAGGTTCTGACCAACGCTCGTAATAATTGCATTTGTTTTATATTTTTGTCATAGAACGATTATTTACATCTGATAATGTCATCACACGCGCGCGTGTAAAAACATTCTGCAGTATGATCTTTGGAGCTTGGGTAATTTAGCAGTTGAAATAGGGTTGATTTTGTCTTCAATCCTAAAAAAGAAAAACCATGGGTCCTAAAAAGATTGTGGAAAAATATGTTGGTTAAAGATGTGTGACTAGACCAAAACGGCAAATCGGAACTACAGAAACTTTTTCGTTCTTGAGTTTTGGGCTGCGAAAGAGCAGAAGGTCAGGTCTTCTTTGTATTGCTGTTTTCACGAGTGACACAATATAGAATATTGTAATGTTAAGAACTTTTCTCATAACAATGATAACATTTCTACTGCTTTAATACTTTGTATGAAAGGGTCGAAAAAAGATTGCGGTGTGTGTATTGTTATACAGCCTAGACGTGAGTGCACAATATGCGGCCAGCCGGCCGCATGCGGCCTTCGGGCATTTTTGTGCGGCCCGCGGACATGACACTGCGAGATGTGCTCAACGCGGTAACCAGTGCGATGATGCCAGATATTCAAAACCCGCAGAAGTTCCCAATAAACGTTTTTTGACCCGCGTCAGTTTTTAGTTGTGCACCCATGGCTCCTAGAACTTAGCCTGCCTCAACGAGCGAGCTTGTCTCCCAGCTGTAGATGAGCAATTTAGCCAGTGCAGTACATCCGCTAGCCTGGAGTCTTTAACGCGCATCACACAGTAGAAATACATGACCGCATGCCGGTACGAGGCTCATCCAGGTCGAAACGGGCAGGGGTGGGGGCACTGGGATGGGGACTGAACCCAAGATCCCTGGGTTCTGCAGCGCGAGCTTTCGCTCCACGTGCTCCGAGCTGGTGTGCGCTAGCGCACTCGTCCACCGATCCCCCCAAGAAGGGCTAAAGTTCTCTAGAAGTGTGCTTTTTATTTTATGTTATAAAATACAAATTCTTGAATCATGCACTTTTGACAGTAAGGAGCCAAGCTTGAATCGAGCTTGCTTTGGTGTACAATTATTTGAGACACAACAAACATATCAAGTGAAAGATTTTATCTAAACCTATTCAAAATGATAATAAATATTGTTAATTAAGGTATAGTTTATATAGAATAGAAAACGCTGTAAACTTGAGAAATAAAGTTAGAAGTACAAAAATTAAGCGTCATTTTAAAGAACAATATATACTGTAAACGAATTAATTTTCACGAGGACTTAATTCACGAGGACTTAACATCGCAAAAAATAGATCACACGCGAACACTTTTTTCTATGGTAAGAAATGCATAACATTCTACTCTTATTCGCAAAATTTCGTGCCTGCGAAATATTCCTGAAACCTGCACTTCGCCCAATTCGCGAAATATGAAACACACGAGAATATAGTCGTTTACAGTATATGTATTTTCTTATATTCCTTTGTTATTTGAAGCTTTTTTGTGTGTTTTTTTAAGTAGGCTCTACCTTGATGTATAATGTGTTTTTCCATGACGTTTAACCCGCCATTTTATTGTTAGATGTCAGCGCGATAGAAACAAGCCTCTTTGCACTGCCAATTTTCGAGAAGTTGTGAGTGGTGAATCGTCGGAGTGCTCGCCTTCTGCGCACGTCGAGACTGCTCATAAAGACAAAATTGGTTGGACGAAACGACCTCGGTGGAAACGCCGCGCATTTTATGAAAGCGTTCATGTGAGTTGCCGCTTTGTCCTCACCAGGTGTATTTTGAAGCCATCGAAACAGAGAAAGACCGAGAGCGGATTGTACAGCTGTAAAGCATATTCTTATGTCCAACCCTTGACTTGCGAAAGTGGCGGTGCCGGTCAAAGTACTATAGACTGCAGGAACACTGTACTACAGGTTCATTCCACGCCATTAGTACGCAAATATTAAACTGCTACTTCAGCATCTCGATGGCACTGAATTTCTAAAAGAGTCTATTGACGACGTATGTGATCGAAAGCGTCGCTCCTGATTGGCCTTCCGCGATTGGCCAAATGCTGACTATGACGTCAGCAAAGTTTCTCTTCGCCGGAAATTAGAGATTGAAGAACTTCAATGTTGGCGGTGTAGGCAGCGTTGGTTTCGGAGGCGCAATGATTTCAAGCTTCCACCACGCTCATTACAACCACCATCGAGCTTGTTGTTCGCGAAGGTAATGACGTCATGAGAGAAACCATAGGAGGGCACCGCCAAAACATCTCGCCGCTAATAGACCCTCTCAAACATTCAGTGCCATCGTTTAAAAGTTGTAACATCTGTGAAAACTGCTTTGTTTGCTATCGCATTCATCAGACGAGGGTTTATTCTAATTTCGCCTGAACAATCCTGAAATCTTACAGTGAGCAACACATGAACTCAGGCAGCAGACAATAAAGACGATGTGGGCGGGGCAGCAGCAGCAGTAAAAGTGGGTCGTTCGCGCGATAACAACGGTCACTCAAATACCGAATGTCCCAGCACGAAGGTGACAAACAGCGTGTTATGCGTGCTGCGAATCGCGCTTCTGACGATCTGCCCGCTGGCTGTACTTGCATAACGCTTGCTTCTGTGATTTTGGAAGGCGACATTGATTTCTCCCCGCGTAGGTCTTCCAGCTAGCCATGCCTCCTGGTGCTCGTACGCGGTACTGACCACTATTATGAGGTGTGAGACCCAAGTCCCAACGTTCCTTCCGCCTGGAGCCAACCCAGAGCGCCCTCTGGGGCCTCTCGGTTGCTCTTGAGTAACGCCGCACACCTAACCATGTGCCACGCTTCCCCATACTCTCACCCTCGCCACGGTTTGCATTCCCAGACAGCCTCCACCTAAAGCCCCTTGATGAAGGCCTTTTTTACAAAGTACCGCCAACCATTGTTGTGGAAACGCGCGAGACACGTGCCGCAAGCGCGTGCTCCGCCGCCATTCGCCGAGGGCCGCTCAATTCAGTGCTGCGCCGCCATTTTGCTGCCAAGGGCCGCTCGAGACATGCGCCTCGTGCGCTCGCTTTGATAGCTCTGCTTGCAAGACACGTAAACACATCGAGGGCTTTACCTCCACCGCGTTCCCGTGGCTATGGTCACGTGTCTTCGGTCTCTCTTCCGTGGACCTCGCTCTGTCCAGCAAATCTGCAATTGACCACGGGAAAGGGTACAGCACGTTGGTAGAATATATTTAGGAGGAATCAGCTGAACAAACCAACCGTACAAACCAACCTAAAAATCTGCAATTGACTTCCGACTCGTAACAATCAATGCCTCGGCGGACACTTGCATAGCGGCTCGTGTCCAATCACTGTGGTGATGAGAATAGCCGAACTCTAACAATGCCTGGTGCTCAGCACGCGCTTTCTACCTTCCCGACCGCAGCACGGCTATGATTAACGTTGGTGGCGTAAGATAGGTGCCAGGCCACGTGGCCGCTTGTTCTGGTTTCAAGCTGAGGGATGACGGGGGAATGGTGGCCGACTGGGCTAGCGCATATTAAAGTCACTGGATCGACACAAACCTCGCAAGGAGATTGTCTAATCTGTCTACGTTGGCATGGAAATTGCCATCTCGGTCCATTCAAATCTTTGAAGCTTCCAGAAAGTCGTTCGAAACCAGTCGCGCCAAAATCACCATGGAAAATCATCGTACCGGAAGCTTTCCTCGCCAATATATGCGTCTTTGGCACTGTGTATGCAATCAACTTAAAAATCATGCCCATCTCCGTGGTTCTATTACAATTATATTGTTCTTCTTGTGTGTTTTAGGACAGTAAACTTATTTTTCAGTGCCTCAAGCACCGACACAGCATGTGGTGGTGGTACGCAGATGCACGCTTGTTTCGCCGGTGAGTGGATAGCAAAATCTCGGTATACAAGGAACGTCTCCATAGAAGTTACCCGTCATTTGAGAATTTAGAACGGCTCACCAAGAACAGAGGGTCAAGAAGAAATTGCTCATTTCACGGACCAAAATGGCGACCACACGGGGAGCTTGGCGCTACTTCTCCAGGATCCAGTGACCTTAGCGAATATCAGCTCAGAGCACATGGAGCGAAAGCTCGCGCTGCAAGACCCAGGGATGCTGGGCTCACTGGTGTTGGTTCAGTCCCCACCCTTGCCCGTTTCGAGCTGGATGGACATCGTGCCGGCGTGCGGTGGTGTATCACTACTGCGTGGTGCACGTTAAATACCGAGGATAGCGGTTGTACAGCACTGGCTAAAATTTCTCATCTACAGCTCAGAGACAAAACAACTCACCCGTTGCAGGGCAAACTAATTTCCAGGCTGTATGAAACATTTCCACACCACAATTTGTCTTGTATGAGGGAATGAACGATAGCTTATATTCTCTTCTTTTTTTTTTTTTGACCGGCTGCCTTTGCTTAGAAACGAAAAACAAAGGGAAGTTTATTCTGTCATTAACGTTAGGGAGCGATTCTGAATAGTATTCAGCGAAAGTTAACAAATATCTTTCATGGCACCTTTAAAGGAGCTGTGCTGCAATATCAGGGCTTTGCCTAAATAATTTGTAGAAGTTGATACCCGACACTTCTGAAGTGAACTACCCAGAAAACAGATTTTGGCTGGATACCCTAGTTTTTATCTTAAAAAATTGAAAAGATCCAGGTTTCCTGCCGCCTCTCAACTCGTACATCGTCTTCCGGGTCACGTGCGCAGTGACGTCGATGGGAGTAGATGTGGGGTTCCCGTAAAGTTCTCTCTTTAGAGCCATCGGTGAGCAGCGATAACTCTACATCCGCTCGCGACCGCGTGGCCACGGGCTTGCGGGCGCCGCGCGAGACAATATGGCGAAAGGTGGAAAATCTCATCCGGGTCCGGCCATTCCCGTTCGGCCCTGTCCCCCTTCCCCTCCGGCTTCTGGCGGCTGTTCGCGGTAGCGATAGAGCTGACGGTTTTGTGGACCTGGGATAGATGGCGCCACTAAAACTCCATATAATAAAAGTTCTGTCGATGATACCAGGTTTTTGACGCATTTATATTTATGTTGGAACGACAAGATTTATAGAAAAATTACCTTTTATCGAGCAGGTATTCGCACAACTTGCTATCTTTCCACAGACCCCCATTGCCGTCATACCGTGTGTTTCTCATGGCCGCCGCTCGCGTGGCTGCAGGTCGGGAATATTCTAATTTTTGCCTCGCTATTACGCGGCGGAATCGCAACATTTCGATGAAAGGAGGTGCGTTTTCTGTCATTTGTGACAAAGTGAACAATATCAAAAGTAGAAGATGCCAATTCTTCCAACGTTAAAATCGTTGCACAGCTCCTTTAAGCGCGCGGCGTGGCGCACTGCTGTCGACGTGTCAAGGTTTTGGTGCCCTCCAAATATGTTACATGGGGAATATGGAACACACTCCTCCTTTGCATTAGATAGAAGGACGGCCGCGCTATAAACCACCCTTGGTGGAGGTGGTCTATCTGGCGGCGCCTCCGCTCCCCAACCCCCCTTACGCCTCGCCAACAGAACATGTGAGTGCGACGCCTCGGAATACGGTGCGGTTGACGGGGTTGCGGACGCTGAGACGCTACCGCTGCCGCCGTCATGCGTGTTTCCCCGAGATCTTTGTTGTCGGATTCTCGGGCGATGTCCTGCTTATTTCCCTAGTAAAGTATTTGTGCCTTCCCTTATTTTTTCTTGGGAAACTCCCACTCGCCGCGAAAACTTGTCCACACAAAAATTTAAAGTTTCGAGAGGTGCCATTTTGTGTTTTTGAGAGAAGGTTCCATTCTTCGGCGTCCTTCTGATGCGCGTCTCCCTGAAGCTCAATTCGGCCCTGTGTACTCTCTGGCTCACTGAGAAACTATTTCCATAATAGCGGAGAGCTTCGGTCTAGCCGTTCAATCGGCAATCTTACGCACCTTGGCTGAAGGTATCGAGGCCCAAATCCAGCGCTGCCCACTCCGAAAGGGGCGTCTGCCACTATGCTCCGTTTCATCTTAACGTGTGCCGCGGAACCGACGAGCCATCGAGGCTTATCCAGTGTCGAGGGAGTATCGCGTGGCCGTCGAGAGGGGGCGCGTAATCGCCCCGAGTATGATGCCAGGGTTGGGCGTTGGGGAGTTTTGTAGATCGTTTCCAGACGCCCGGTACCGCTACTTAGCGCGCGCTTCAGAGCATGCACATCGAGGTGGCAGCGCGAGCTCCCGCTTCGATTATCGTGGCCTGAAAACACGATCTACTAAAACTCTCTAGTATCTCGATAGAAATGTATCGCGATTGTATTTCAAGAAATACATTTCGTGTCTGTATTTCTGTATCGCAATACATATTTTTCACCAGTATCTGGGCTCGCGCCGCGGCTCGGCCGCTCGGCCGCTGTCCAGAACGATGAGCGGGATTCATCAAAATTTTTGGCTGACCATCTCTTCTTGGACCTCGGAATAGACCACGAACGTGCGGCAGAACGCGAGAGGAACGAGTAGATACCTGTTTTTCGGGTCTGCGGACCGCTTTTCGTGAGTTATCACCGTTTCCCGAAGCGAAGCAGGGCGGCCGCCCCCTGGGCCTAACGCACCACATCTTACGATCATCTGGTGGGCTAGTTGGTTGATCATTATGTTGAATTCACAGCGCAAAATGACAAGGAAGGATAGACAAGGGAGACAGGATAGAGCGCTGACTAACAACTGACGTTTAATGAAAAGGAGAAAGAGGAAAAGAACCCAAGAATGCTTTTAAAACATGCGAAATGAAACCCGCAAAAACATATGCTATAGCTTGAGTTGGCTGAAAATGAATTGCTAATAATACTAAGGTTTGAGCTGCACGCTTAACTGACTTTTAGGAAACGATAGAGTCCCTGGACGACGTGCGTAGAAACTCTGGTAGATAAAAGAAAGAGAAGTTTACGTTTAAAATATTCACAGGTGCTAAGGATCGTTAAATATCGCGACTTAAAAAATAAAGTTCTTTTGGTGACAAGGCCACGGACGGCGCGCTTACGCAGGCATCCCCAGTGGACAGAATAACCTGTGCCTCGTAGAGCTCGCGAGTTCGTCGTTCCCCGAAACGTTTCAGGATTTTGTTTTCCTGAACAAGGCGGAGCACTGGCAGTCCCTGACATGTATGGCAAAGTGGCCTGCTGGCGACGACTTTAGTGAAGCAGCATGTTCTCTTAGACGATCGTTCAACACCTTCCTGTCTGACCCTTATCACCTCACGCGGACGACTAGAAGATACACAAGGGACACAAATATCCGACCGGCCGTGCTTCCACTTACATGCCCGTATTTCAAACCTTAAGAAAGTTGCATCGAAGTTTAACGTCAAAGTCGTAGTTCGTCTGCACCGGATAAACTAAAAAAGTTGTGTCCGAAAATTAACAACAAGCAGCAGCAACAGGGTGTGTGCGGAGTTCAAACATCAACAAAGATACGTCGAATGCCAATGTGCAGTGGTATACGAAATACCGTTCACTTGTGGGAAAGTGTATGTGGGTCAGACAGGAAGGTGTGTGAACGATCGTCTAAGAGAACATGCCGCTTCACTAAAGTCGTCGCCAGCAGGCCACTTTGCCATACATGTCAGGGACTGCCAGTGCTCCGCCTTGTTCAGGAAAACAAAAATCCTGAAACGTTTCGGGAACGACGAACTCGCGAGCTCTACGAGGCACAGGTTATTCTGTCCACTGGGGATGCCTGCGTAAGCGCGCCGTCCGTGGCCTTGTCACCAAAAGAACTTTATTTTTTAAGTCGCGATATTTAACGATCCTTAGCACCTGTGAATATTTTAAACGTAAACTTCCTCTTTCTTTTATCTACCAGAGTTTCTACGCACGTCGTCCAGGGACTCTATCGTTTCCTAAAAGTCAGTTAAGCGTGCAGCTCAAACCTTAGTATTATTAGCAATTCATTTTCAGCCAACTCAAGCTATAGCATATGTTTTTGCGGGTTTCATTTCGCATGTTTTAAAAGCATTCTTGGGTTCTTTTTCCTCTTTCTCCTTTTCATTAAACGTCAGTTGTTAGTCAGCGCTCTATCCTGTCTCCCTTGTCTATCCTTCCTTGTCATTTTGCGCTGTGAATTCAACATAATAGAGAGTTTTTAGAATAGGGGGCCCCAACGCTTCGGGGAACCGCGCTTTGGGTTACGCAACGCCAACGACACCTCACGCAGCGTGCTTGCAGAATAGGGTTTGGGACGACGCAACGCGTGCGCTCGCCTTTTTCGCATGCAGCGCCATTGTGGACAACGAACGAACTATTCAACAGTGAAAAATAATTAAAACGCAAAACATTTGCGCTGAAACGAACACTTTAATGTGGCTTGCGGTACCAATAATAGAGAGGGTAACACCAGTTGAAACGGCAAAGCAAGACCCATCTGCCGACCGTCTCTGAATCAGAAGTTTTGCTTCCTGGCCAAAACAGAGTGCACGCCCTCAAATACCAGGCTATCATGTGCGCCAATGAAATTGTCACGCGAATTCGAGGGGCCATTCCCCGGTCACACGCACGGGCCGTGGTAAGTGCAAGCTTGCTTTTAGCCACATCCTGTAGCTGAAGCAGCTTCGACATTTGCAGAGAGTTCCCCATAATAGGGGGTTCCAAAGCTTTGGGGCCCCAAGAAATGGGGGCTTAGCACTGCGGATGCGCAGAACCCAAACTCCGTTTGGGGTCCTGGGTGTAGCGCGCGCGCCCAACGTGGAATGCGAAATGGCGTGGGGCCCCTAATTTAGCTTGGGGCCGAGGTTGCGTCGGCAAACATGGCGGCGCCCTTTCCACTCGCTTCGGAGCAAATTCGTCATGGTCGGTGCAGTATTAGCCAATTTCATTGCCAATGAATGGTGCAACCGGCTTTGCTTTACTTTATCTCGCTCAAGTCACAAAGAATGAGCGGTGGACTCGCCCCATTTTAGAGATCGTACCTGATTCTGGCCGTTCCTAAGCCTAAACAGACGTCGTAACTGTTGACATGGTAACGTATTGCTACACAGACCCGTTTTTTTACGTTACGTTACGAAAAGTCACCAGAGAATCTGTGCTTCGTATTAAACTGTGCCAGCAGCAGGTCGACCCGGTCGCGGATGGCCCGCGTGGAAGCGGCTCAATCCGATTGCTTAGGAGACCCTTTCTGGGCAATAGACCATTTGCTGTATTACCCAAGCATCAAGGAGAATGCAGGGATTGGTGTTCCACGCGCCACACGTGCCGGCGTTGGCAGTGGCAACTTTTCTAAAGCAACGATATAAAACAAATGGCATGTTTGCACGCGCGTCCGTCAACGCTTTGTTGCGGTTGTTTACGTCGAGATCTTTTATACGGGGAAGGCGTGCGCGTGTGGCGCGTGGAACACCAATCCCCTGCCATTCTCCCTTGATGGCTTGGGTAATACTGCAACAGGTCTGTTGAAGTCCATCTCCTGGAATACTGGAATGGGTTAGTGGCGTACATTTCGCGTAGCACATAAATGTCATCGTCGATCGAGAAGCGAACGCGCGCGGGAGCCTTCTCTTCCACCATTTTCTTCTGGCCTTGGATCGGCCTCGACTGGTTCGGCCATCCCGCTTCGAGTGTAGCCGAAACAATCCAATTCGTAGCGCTCTAATATGGCGCTTGTTCTCGTAGTAGCATAGAGAGTTGAGCTAGCTGGTACTTAGGAGACATACCTAAAACCGTGCATAAGCACAGGAGGAAGATAACAGAACACAGGAAGGGATGCTGACTCTTAACTTATGTATTGTGAAAGAAAGAGAAAGAGGAAGCTTCTGACGCATGAAGCCCAGGTTGTTGTTTTGCTTTCTCTTTTTCTCATCTTTTTTTTTTTTTTTTGTCGTGACCTTATAATGTCAGTTTTCTCCTTGAGTGAGTGAAAAGACGTTTATTGACACTGAGTGAATGGAGGAGCCAACTTATTGGCAAGTTTAGAGTTCTACTGGAACTTAGTAATGTATCTGTTTTTATTCTTTCTTCTTTTTACCTTGTGGGTGCGCGTGGGCTTCATGCACGGTGGCATGTCTGAAGCTTCCTCTTTCTCTTTCTTTCACAATACATAAGTTGGGAGTCAGCGCTCTTTCCTGTGTTCTATTTCTTCCTTCTGTGCTTGCGCACTGTTTTGGTATGGCTCGTTCTCGAATTTTTTGAGCGTTCGTATGCGCTTTGATCATCTGCACCCGAAGATTTAGGCCTTCAACTATGCCAAGACTGAGACTAACGCCAGCGCGCATACTCTGCGAGCAGTTGCACTATTGTGATCTGAACTGGAGCGACTTTGAAGCCTTGAAATACTTGTTTTCAAGCTGCAGGTATCGTGCCACGAACGAAATCCACTCAGAGCCACATAGTAGCCATACGTTGCCATGTCAGCGGTTACCGCGTCTCTTTAGGCTTAGGAACGGCCAGACTCGGGGACAATCTTTAAAATGGGGCGAGCCCACCGCTCATTCTTTGTGAGATTGAGCGGGATAAAGCAAAGCGAAAGCCGGTTGCACCATTCATTGGCATTGAAATTGGCTAATTCTGCAGCGACCATGACGAATTTGCTCCGAAGCGAGCGGAAGGGGCGTCGCCATGTTTGCCGACGCAACCCGGCCCCAAGCAATTGGGGGCCCAAGCGCCAACCCAAACCCCCAAACAGAGTTTGGGTTCTGCGCAAGCGCAGTGGTGAGCACCTATTTCTTTGGGGCCCCCAAGCTTTGGGGTCCCCTATTCTAAAACTCTCTAATGACTAACGCACCACCCAGAGCCAGCGTAGCGCCGGCCGCCGCCGACTCGACCAGATGGATTCCATTGACTTGGGCGAAAGGGACGTCCATCCCCGTTGGACCGGCGACATGAGGGTCGTGGAGATTGAAGGTGAGCCCATTTCGCCGGAGGACTTTCACGGCAGCAGCCGAGATTGGATAGACATCCATGTCAAGAAGCAGCAACGGGCGGACGTGCTAGGCCTAACCGCCAGTTTCCCGCCAAAACGCACTTTTGGTAGAAAAACGGGGAACGGGCCTCGAGAACGTTCCAGAAGCAAGCGGCCGAGGGCGCCGAGGCTCCCGGAGGACGACATAAAGGTCGTTATCCGCCCGAGAGACGGCCTGGACACCTCGAGGCAGAACGAAGTCAAAATTCAACAGGGAATATTGATGGCGGCGAAGATCTCCACCGAGGAGGCGAGCGGGGACGTCTTCCGCGTGAACAAGGACCAGAACATCATGGTGGTGAGCACACCAGTGCTCGAAAACGCTCAGAGGTACAGGGGGATTGTGGAAATCTTGCTGGACGGCAAGAGGTTCGGGGTGGCAGCGTACGCGACGCCACCGGAAAACACCGCCAAGGGGTCATCCACGGAATACCGGAGGAAGACACGGAAGAAGACATCAACGGCAACCTGATTGGAGCCAGGAATCCCTCGATCCTCCAGGCGCGGCGCATGGGACGCTCCGGCTCCGTGGTCATCGTGTTCGAGGGGAAGAAGGTCCCGTACTTTGTCCGGTATGGGGCCACCGAGAAGAAATGCTTCCTGCACAAAAAAAAAAGATAGAGTGCTGCGGGCAGTGCGGTCGCGTCGGACACCGCACTGACGTATGTCCGAGGCCGGAGGAGAGAAGGTGCAAGGGCTGCTGGACGCTGAACCCACCGGCGGAACATGCGTGCACGCCGGCGTGCGGGGTATGCGGCAAGGCGCACCCCACGGGTGACCAAAAGTGCAAAAAGAAGTTCAAGACGCCGTACATCGTACTGCAGAGAAGCTGGGAAAAGAAACGGAACAAGCAGGGCCTCCTGAAGCAGGAGAGGAGAACTTTCCCAAGTTGCTAGGGGACGCCTCCCGCTCGCGATCGAGGAGCCGTGCCGAGGGACGGAGATCCAGGTCGACATCGAGGACGGGCGGAAGACAGCAGTCGGGATCCAGAAGTGGTGGAGAACGCCACGTGAGCTGGGCGGAGATGGTCTCCCGTAAGGCTCCACAGAACAAGGCCGGTAACGCGTTCGCAGAAACGAGCCAGGCGAACGAGCTGGCAGAGATTAAGGCTTTGCTGAAGCAGGCCTTAGAAGAAAACAAAGCGCTTCGCGAGGAGCTAAACAGGCTTAAGGAGGGGACGCGTGAAAGAGTAGAGGTTGTGCATGCACCGGAGGAGACGATCTCTGCGGAGTCTGACGGTGGTGAGTCGGCGTCACCGCCACTGAAGCGGAGGGCGCGGGTCATGGCGCGACCGAGAAGAGAGGCGCGCGAGGCAAAACCCGTTAGCGGGGACCAAGAGACCTTCGTGACGAAAAACATGTTGGAGAGCGCGATCACAGGATGCATGGAGAGGATGATGACCGCGTTGCAGAGCCGCGCCTCGAGACTGGCACAAGGCACGCCGAACCCGTTCGACGCCTGGGCGCACTACACCAGAGTCACGGGGAACATCACACGACCAGAGACTGAGGCTATGATCAACGAAGATGGATCGGAGCCGTAGGAAGTATGTCATCTGGCAGTGGAACTGCCGCGGGTACGGAAGAAAGAGGGGCAATCTGCAGCAATACATCAATCATAAGGAAGAGGGGATCGCCCGGACGTAGTGGCCCTACAAGAACCACAAAGACTAGCAAAATTATCTGGCTACAAGTCATACGGGAAGGACGCGCAGGACAAGACACTGGTCACGACGATGGTGAAGAGGAACATCCCGGTCATAGAGCACGAAACCGGGGTATCCACGGTTGATCACGTCCTGATCGAAATCATATCGCACGAGAAGAAAGACAGGCGCAGCATCTTCGTCTTGAACGTTTACAGCAGCCCCTCGAAGAGGCACAGATTCGCCTCCCTTTTCAAGGCGACCACGAACATCGCCAAAGGACAGACACTTCTTGTCGTGGGGGACTTCAACGCCCCACACCCGGATTGGGGGTATCAAGTGGAAAGAATCAAAGGGAGGAACCTGTGGAACGACTCGCACGAGTACGGCCTCTCTCTCATCACCGATCCAGACCAGCCGACGCGGCGGGGTAACCACAGAAATCAAGACACGACCCCAGATCTCACTTTCGTAAAAGGCACCGAAGACGCTCTTTGGTCCAACACGTGGGAAGATCTCGGGAGCGACCATTTCGTCCTCTGCATCACGACTGCAGCTGGACCGGCAAAGCCGAAAGGCAAGCGGTGCAAGATCACGGAATGGGACGCGTTCAGGGAAATACTCGAGGAATACGGAACCGAAGACATCGTAAATATCGAAGAGTGGTCGGAAAGCCTTAGAGCAGCAGCCGAGCGGGCGACCAAGGTCGTTCCCGAAGAGGCAAACGTGACAGTGGCGGACAGCCGACTGCTACACCTCTGGGAGGCAAAGGCGAAGCTGGAGCAGAGACTGCGAACCCAGAAGGGAAACAGGAGCCTGCGCAGAAGAATAGCTCAACTCAGCAGGACCATAGAGGCGCATGCTAACCAAGTCACGTCGCAGCAGTGGGAGGACACGTGCGACGGCTTCGACGGGCAGCCGAACGTGCCTAGGACGTGGAACATCTTGCGCCACCTGCTCGACCCGGAGGGTAACAAGACCGCGCAGAGAAACAAGTTGTGCGAAATCATCAGGAGACACGAAGGGGAGAGGCGGATTTGGTAGAAGACGTCCGGAAGCGATACATCGGCGACTACCCAAGAAGACAGCTAACAACCTATCGTGGAGATGCGAACGCCCTCCTCGACGAAGACATCACAGAGTACGAAGTCGCGGACGTCATACGCGGCCTCAAGACCAAGTCGGCCCCCGGTCCCGATGGCGTCACGAACAAGATGCTTCGAAACCTGGACACGGAGGCGGTCGCAGCAGTAACGCGATTTCTGAACAAGTGCTGGCAGAATGGGAAAATACCCAGGCAGTGGAAAGCGGCGAAAGTGGTCATGATTCCCAAGCCGGGGAAGAGGCCCCAGCTCGAAGCGCTGCGCCCCATCTCCCTCACCTCGTGTGTGGGAAAACTGATGGAGCACGTTATCCTAAACAGACTGAACAACTACATGGAACGAAAACAGCTCTTCCCACACACCATGATCGGATTTCGACCACATCTATCAACGCAAGACATCATGCTCCGGCTCAAGCATCAGATCATAGACGGTGAGCAGAGCTCGCGCCTAGACACGAGAGCGATACTCGGGCTCGACATAACCAAGGCCTTTGATAACGTCAAGCACGACGCCGTTCTCGAGAACCTGGAAATGCTCGGAGTGGGCGCTCGCACGCACGACTACATTCAGGATTTTCTCAATGACAGAACGGCGCAAATCTCGATCGGAGGCGCCACGTCAGACGACATCATGCTAGGAGGAAGAGGGACGCCCCAGGGCTCGGTCCTTTCACCGTACCTCTTCAACGTCGCCATGATCGGACTTCCAGAGAAGCTAGAAGCGATCGGCGGATTACACCACAGCATTTACGCTGACGATATCACGCTCTGGGTGACCGGCGGCAGCGACGGTTTCATACAAGACACGCTGCAAGAAGCGATTCGGGCGGTGGAAAGTTACGTCGAGCCAAGAGGCCTTGCCTGCTCCCCGCAGAAGTCCGAACTCCTCCTCCTCAAGCCGGTCCGTGCCCGCCAGCTACCGTCGGACATCGAGCTGTACGTCCAGGGTAACAGAATCCCCACGGTCAGGAGCATACGAGTCCTAGGCCTTAGGATACAAGCCGACGGAAACAACTCCGAAACGATAGCGTCGCTAAAAGCAACTGCGTACCAAATTACGCGCCTCATCTCCCGAATCGCCGGTAGAAACTATGGCATGAAGGAGAAGAACCTCGTGCGCCTGGTACGCGCTTTCGTCGTCAGTAGGCTGGCGTACGTCCTCCCTTTCCTAAGACTGGGCCTCACGGAAACGAACAAGCTCAACTGTCTCATCAGAAAGTCCTATAAGAGAGCACTCGGCATCCCGGACACCACCTCGAACGAGAAGCTCGCGGCTTTAGGTCTGCACAACACGGTAGAGGAGATCATAGAAGCTCAGCGTGTTTCGCAGCTGGAGAGGCTGACGAAGAGTGCCACGGGCCGCCACATCTTGGCCAGCCTTGGAATCCACTACGAGAGGCAAACGGGGGAGAAGGCCGACGTCCCTAGGCGGGTCAGGAAGCCCTCGTCATACCAAACATCCCAAAGCACATGCACCCGACGCATCACGCGGAACGCAGAGCGGCGCGAGTCAAGGCGCTGCAGAAACGGCTAAGCATCGCGGAGGGCGTCCTCTATACGGACGCTGCTAGAGCCGGCGGGGGCGCCATGGTCGCAACAGCGGTCAACCAACAAGGAGAAGTGATCTCGAGCTGCAGTATCAAGACGTCGGAACCGGAGGTCGCGGAGGAGGTGGCCATCGCCCTTGCGATCCGAGTCCGGGGGCACGCATCGTCGTCAGCGACTCGCAGCAAGCCATCCGGCAGTTCGCCAAAGGAAGAATCTCTACAGCCGCGCTCAAGGTCCTGGGCGACCCCGAGAAGACGTCAACGAGAGTACAGCTCATCTGGACACCGGCGCACTCGTCGCTCCCCGGCAACGAGAAGGCACACGGCGCGGCCCGAGAACTCGCTCACCGGGCCGGGGAACCGCTGGACCCTTCTCTGGCCTTTTTTTCGGGGGTGACAGGCTGGTCACATTCAGGGACATTCTCGATCACTACACTGGCGAGAGGTTACGCTATCCACCCGCGCACCCCTCGCTGGACAAGAGGACGTCGGTGGCATGGCGCCGCCTCCAGACGGGCTCTTTCCCGAGCCCCTCCCTACTCAATAAATGGTACCCCGACAAGTACAAGCCAAACTGCAAGCTCTGCGGCGGCCACGCCAACCTCCGACACATGGTGTGGGAGTGCAGCAGGATCGACCGCAAGTCCCACCCCCTATTGGAGAAGATCGACAACCAGGAGACCTGGGAAACCCTACTCCTCTGCTCCGACCCCTCGGTGCAGAACCAACTAGTCCAGCTGGCCGAAGACGCCGCCAAAACCCAGAGGGTTCAGGCCGCCGTCTGAGGGGTGGCTGGCGGGGCGACCCTAGGGGTCTCCCGTTCAGCCATTAACCCATGCTTGGGCAAATAAATATTGTTTACTACTACTACCAGTATCTGAATTCCTGTATCGTAATACATTTGGAATGTTTCTGTGTATCGTGATACAACTAGGATGAAATGTATTTCGTTGGATTTCTTGAAAAATATCCTCCCCCCTCACCCCCCCCCCCACCCCCACTCCAAAAAAAAATCCGTATCAGCTATCTTTTTTTTTAACTTCTGACCGTTTTAGGGTTAAGGAGATGCTGGGGATTATTACTATGCTGACCAAGGTTCCTTCCGACTCTGCAAACTATTTTTCTATGCGTCCTCTTCTTTCTTCTGAGAAGTGTTGCGCAGTCGGGGACTCGAACCAGGTAGCGTGCCAGGGGTGGAGTCGGAACATCCTCTGCAGCAGGGGGCTATGTTGCGCTTTTTGGACTCCCAGGAGACTAGGGAGAAGGAAGTGACGTCAACAACGCTCTTTGGATGTTGATTGGTGGAGTCGCTGATGACGGTATCTGCAGAAGATACGTTCCACAGTGTGATACGTTCATTCACACCTACGTCACTTCCTTCTCCCTAGTCTCCTGGGAGTCCAAAAATCGCAACATAGCCCCCCTGGTCCTTAAGTAGAGATCTGATGAGTTATTCTTTGGTGGCAGCCAGTGCCCGCTGCCAACCGTCCCTTTTGCCTTTGCGTACATAGTATACCCCGCCGGAAAAGCTGAGTCACAGTACGTTGGAGCACCAGCCTGGTGGTGGTTGACTTGAAATAGTAAGATGACACACGCAGTGAAGTTCAACACACATCCGAACGCGTCATAGCCCGTCATATTGCACGGCTGAAGGGTACGTCATCAGTCGACGTGAACGTGACCCACTGATACCCAGGAACGAGGCCAGACGTGGCCTCGCCCCTCACTTTGCCGACCCAGACTTCGTACACCTGCGACTCGCCTCGAGTGCGCTGTTTCTTGGAGAGCTCGCATCTGTGCCGGCAATCTCAGATCGCAGTCCACGAAGTCTCTGTTTGTATGAAACTAGGCGAAACTTGAGGACTGCCATTTATGCGTCATAGCGTCGGAGGGTTGGCAGGAAGGACCGCCACAACAGCGATGCCACAACATCGTTTTTCAACCGTAACAGAAGATAAGGCATGTTTTCCAGGATGTTTCAGGTGGTCCACTATTCTCGAAAATTCCAAAGGCAACTGCCTGCATGATCTAACGAGGTCACCTACAACGGAAGTATGTATTGTCCTTTTCTACAGCAGCATGGGTAAAGTATCATGTTCAGAGTAGCCCTGAACATGTAACTTTAACCATGCTGCTGAATCTCTATCTGTAGGTGTAGCATCTACAGATACAAGAATACCAGTTCATTCCACCATGACGTCATGTGATTGCTATTGACAATGGGTGTCCTTATTGCACAGGAGTGTGGTGATCTTTTGCTGGGATTTAGGGTGACATGGAATTTAGTAAGAGGGCGAAGTCTTTTCGCCTCACTCGTCAGACAGACAGCATGTCAAGGAAGGACCGCGGTAAATCTTTGATGGAACATTTTTTTTAACTTATTGAAGACTCCCTCTTCGTCCGGAACCACTACCTTCCAGGCGAAGGGCCAAGCCTGCGGAAAAGTAGTTTTGTGTTCAAAAACTTCCACTTCAAGCTGCATCCCAATTGGCGTCTCAAACAAATTTCGAAAAATGTATTGCAGTTTGAGTAAAGTTGACATTTGGGCTAGTTGGTAGTCTAACATATTGAGGTATTTAGCGCACAAGGTATGGAGAAGAAGGACAGGACAGAAAGAGAAAGTTGTGAGTAGCGCTCTTTTCTGTCCTGTCCTTCTCCTCCATACCTTGTGCGCTAAATACCTCAATATATTGCAGTTTGAGTATTTGTATTTCTGCCCTCCCTAATATGTAATCCTATATTTGTATTCCCAAAGACTTTATGAAAAAAATTGTATTTCCGATATGTATCGCGATACATTTTTACAGATATATTTGAGTATCAGTATTTTGGCGACTGTTTTCATGTATCCCAGTATTTTTATTTCTAAATACAATTTTGAGTATTTCTGCCCAACCCTAGTATTTTCTGGGCACAAGATTGGCCGGGATGGCTCGTAGCCTCCGCTACGGTCCGTCGTAGGGCGGAGCATACCAGTTGCCACCGGCAGGAGGATGTCTCCATCGGTCCATCAGTATGCGTGTCCACGGGGTGACTGTATGGGGCCCTCGGCGCCTCGCCGACGTCGAAGGCATCCGATCGCGGCCGGCTGGCGCAAAGGAGCACGTCGCCGGGCGTCTTTCATTTCCGTTTGGAGTCGGAAGTGCACGGCACTCCGAGGTTTCTCGCAGTTGGGGCGTTTCTGTCGTCGGGAGTGCGTTCTGCGGGGAACATTTTCTTGTTTCCCGCTCTTTGGGAGTCTTGGCCGCAGTCTGAGTTGCGTTGCGGTTTCAATTTTGCCCCTGCAATGGGACTGGCTTTATGGGAGGTTAGGCTCATCAACACGACTATACTTCGTTCTACGTTTAGTCGGAGCGCAGCCGACCCCACGAGTCGATATAAGGGGCAAATCGAAGAGATCCAAAAGTGCAACGTCATGGCATTTTTCATTTTGCTGCGCTTATGCTGTGAGTCGGCTAAACCGACCAAGCGCATTGAATGCACTGCGACATTGCGCTTTTGGTATTGTTTGTTCGTGCTTGTACCCCTTTTAGCCTTTGACTTCATTTTTGAAGGGAACTCCGCCGATTTGTATAGCTACCTGATCCAAAGACATCATCTGAACAGAACGTAATGGCGCAAGTGAGCTGGTGCATATCAAAGCGGATGGCTTCCTGATTCCGAAATGCTAACTCGTTCCGCCTGATTCGCTCTAGGTAATTAAATAAGCACTTACGCATCTCTTAAGGTGAAAGACAGCGACAGCTGATTTGAGACGTCGGTGCCCCTAAGGTGTCATTCCGGGGCAGATGGACTGAATGAATGGTATAGGTGCGAGCCCGCGCCATAGAATCCCCATAGGCGCTTCGTACTAAAGCCGAGTAACACAGCGGACGAAAATTCAATAACGGTTAGGAACCAATCAAGGTGTATTAAGTAGAGAACATTTCGTGAACCTGTTAAAACAATTTTATTGGACGCAAACGAGTACTGATGTCTGGTAATTGAAGGAACACTCCGAGAATCGCGCTCCCAAGTTTGAAATCCAGGACACGTCGAAACTGCACGTGGATGCATAAACCGTCCCCTGTCGTTGATGTGGCTGCCTGAACATCTTAAGACTGGTTCACCCATTTGTACCTGTTCCGTTCGCAGCAACCGGAACGACAGCAACGACAAAGTCAGCGGGACCAGTGTTTGCCGCGCACAACGTGGCAAGCGATGCAAGAGCTAGCTTCGTGAACCCAGCATGAGTCACGATTGTTCCGGTATCCTGGTCATTTCTGCCATTTCGGTTGTTGTGAGACGCCACCGTCACAAATGTGTGAACCAGGCTTTATGCGATGTTATTGGACGCAAACTAACACCGCCTTGGGTTCACTGCGGAACACTTCCAAAATCGCGTACTGAAGTTTCCAACCGTTGCAGCTCCCCTAACTTCACGCCCGTGGTTTCGCCGGCTTAACACCCCCTAACTTTATTGGTTTTATCGCCCGATAACCTTTCTGACATAATTAGCAGAAAACGCTTTGTTTTTTATTGTTTCTATTATCAGCAGTTCATGTTTATGTTTCTGCGTGCCGTCATGGTATAGACGTGACGACGTATTGTAACGTGACGTCTGAATGTCGCTGAGCGTCACAGTGTCACGTGACGTCACTGCATCACGCGTAACTCACGGTGCCACCTGACGTCATTAAGTCGCGTGGCGTCACTGTGCAACGTGACGACGTGACAGTGTACACGTCATTGTGTTAGCTGACGCCAGGTCTCACAGGTGACGTGACGGGCGGTGTGACGTTGAAGTCGTGTCGAGCGGCGTGACGTCAGCGTTGCGCCGTGAATGTGGAGATCTTTTGGCGGAGTGCCGAAAATGGCCCGCGTCGACATGGAGAGCTGTTGACGGCGCGAAACCCCGCGAAGCGTCCCACTAACAGCTTTCATTGTAAAAAGTGATCGTTTTTTCGCTGCCGAAACCGAAACATCCGTTCTCCCTAGTTTTTCTCCAGTTTTCCTCGCCATCCAAACGTGACGTCATCGGCGGGAAGCGAGACGCGCGGCCGGCAATCGGCTACGCTCGTGCCCTCCTTTCTCGCGTCTAACAGCGAGAAAACAGGGGCGTTCGTGCTATCTGAAGTTGATAATCATTTATATTTGCACAAAAGTATAACCTTGGTCAACGTGCATTGCTTAACTATGATAAAGAAAAAATAATGGAAGAAATTCGGATTTGGAGAAAACCGGTGTGGCAACTCGGTATGCTCAAGCCGCGGCTCATGGTTTCGTAAAACCGCTAGCAAATACGTCCTCCTTCTATCGGAAGCAAGAATTTGCGCTGGCGGAGAAAAGGCCGAAGAGTCACGCAGTACATGTTTTGACAAATAAACCCAAGAACCCGGCTTAGGTTTATTTGTTAAAATGGCACGTCCCTTACCTGAAGGAACGTGCCATTTTTGATGCGAAATAATTAACTACCCCATGGAGAGGAACCTGCGGCGTCTGTAACCGCAAAGAAACGCGAGAGAAATGCCCACTCCCCATTGGCTGAGCGAAACGGCTCCTAGATAGCCATTGGCGGCCGCTTCACGAGAGCTCGCTCGGCAACCTCGGCAGTAGCGAAACGTGGCCGTCCACGCCAGTACGCCGCAGACGAACTAAGGTAGCAAAAGAGCGACATTCACGCTTTCGCATTCACAACTCATAAGAAGTGCTTAGGTGTCCTTGGAATATTGTTTTAGTTTTTCCTTAGAAAAGTTACTGTTGCAGACAGCTGCTCGCGTAAACTACCTTGTAGAAAGCGTGTGTTCTTTGGTGCTTGTGTAATTTATTGAAATATCTATAGGTCATTCCAGACAAGCGCCTCTGGTTGGTAGCTTTTTCGGTGTTCGTGCCTGTGGTGCGTCCTTTGCTCACTTGAAAATCGACGAACATTTAAATATCTAGAATGGAATGAACCGCATTTCTGTAGGCCAAACGGCAAGTTACTGTTCGTAAAGAATCGTGCTAAAAAAATTAAATAAAAGAACTTCGCAACCACCAAGCCAAACATCATGTTGCAATGGAAAGTCGTAAAAAATACACAAATGCACTATCCATCTTCAAATAAAGAATATTTGCTTGAAGATGCATTAGTGCGTAAAGTACACAATATGCATCAATTTTTTAAATTTAAAATAAGATAACGATGGTTAAAGAAATTGGAACCCACTTCTTTGTTTACTGTCGGATTAAAATGCAACGCGCTCAAACATTCATCCATGAGTGCACACGAGGAAGGGAGTATTTGTGTGTAAGCTTTTTTTAAATTAAGTTTTGGTTTTGCACAGCTTTCATCAGTGGTAAATGTACACGCCTCCCCTCAACGACATTAATCTTTTCGTAGTTTCAAAGGACTTTTCAACTCTATATAACATTTATCTGCAACACAATAAAATAAAGACGTTTTCACCACCTCTTCCGCGAGAGAAAATTGCACGTTAATCATTTGACAAACAAACCAGGCAAAGGCTTTTTATTAATGAAGCTCTGCACCTGCTCTCCAAACATTTTTAATACCAGACACGAATTGCAGTTTGTCGAATGTGATGTATAATCTCAGACTTGAATTTTGTTTAAACGTTTTCTCGTTTGCAACAGATCTGCCGCTATAGCGGAGCTCTGAGAGTAGCCCGAGCTAGATTTAATGACCAAAACGAATATAATTTTCATGAAAACAATCTCACTGAAGGAATCGTGAACAAGAAGTTGACTGCGTCACTGAAGGAATCGTGAACAAGAAGTTGTTTGCGCCAAATGTCGGCTATACACCTTTCCAAACAAAATTACAAATAACGCTCCTAGGCTGTTGCCATGTTGCTGATGATAATGCAGCTGGTGCGACTCTCGCGCCCCCTATCAGCTGATATTTTCTGCCTCACTCTTGGACCGTCGAAACCTGCTCACCGCGATTCTCCACCTAGGTTTTGCGGTTTTGCATTTAAAGTTTTCCGGCACTCTTGAAAGTATCCACTGAATGTTTCTTATGCATGCTGCGTAGCCTTTTTGTGTTATCTATTCTGCAAGAAAAAGGGCTGGTAAGTGCCTGCCATTTATGCGTTTTGGCTCGACATTCACGGAAGAGAAAAAGAAGGGGAAGGACGTCGAACGGCTTTCGACGTGATTTTGCGAACAATAATGACTGCTCCCCCCTCTCAAGTATAATCCGTGTACAGTCACTCTCAGTCATAACCAGAAATAGTTGTTCGGGTTGGGGTGTTGAGCGGGTCAGTCGCGTTCGTTCCTTTGCCTTGGTGATGGTGTGAAGAAAGGAAGCTTTCCCCGAAACGTGCTCCCAAAACCAAGTCCTCTTGGATTCCGTCCGATTGTCAAGATGGTATTGTCGTCGTCACTGCAGTGCTGTGGTATTTGAGATATTTTTAAAATAAATTATTTTCGGATAACGCTGCACCGTGTGGTACATACAATATATTGTTCGAATGTTAACACTCGCAAAATTATATATCCGAGAACTGTACATCGGTAATCGCGTTATTTGTGCGCGTTAAATAGGCATAGCCTTTGGGCTATGTTCGGTTGTAAGTATTTTCGACAGCTAAGCGCTTTGACGTTTGACACGCGGCTGAGCGGGCGGCGCCGTCAAAACTTATCGTAAAATAAAACAAACATTCCAGTCGCATTCGTTTTGTCGCGCGCGTACCCAACAAAAATGGTTACATCTTTTTTTGTTCGTTTCAAATGTGGTATGCTTTCTCAATGTCTTCAATAAGATACAACAGAATGCGCAAAAAAAAAGAAAAAAAACACCAAAAGATTAGAATTTAGCTGTCAACAATGCTTGCAATTGTGCCTACGCAGGCTGCACCTATCGTAATCGGTGTCCACTCGGTTAGTGTTAGCAGGCACGCCGGTGAGAGGCTCGCCTCAAACACAGTGGCTGGGCTCGAAAAAGGTTATTTTGTTCCTGGGGCCGAGTGTTCCTTGGAAAGGTGTATAGTGATAGAATGTGCACTCTTTTTCTCGATAACTTAGCGCTCCTGTTTGGACGGAGGTCGTAGTGGTCACAGCCGGATTGAGTCTCCGATTGCCACTCTTGAAGCTGTTCCAGCTGCAGAGGGATACTCAACTCGCGGCACGCGGCTCTGAAGTATTCTGAGCATAAGCGAGAATGTTTCATGTGGTTCTCGGCACGCAACTCGCGCAAAAGCACCTTGACGTGGTTGGCCTTCACATCTGCCGAGGAGCGCATTTTTTCTCCCACGAAAACGAACTAAACATTAACTTTTTCCGGCATTGCTCCTACAATCCACCACGCAGCAAAAGAAATTCCAACCTTGAAGCTGTGAAAAAATTTTCTCGATCGCTGGCATTCGGAAAGTCGCTTCGCGGCTACCCGGGTCGCTCGTCCGTCTTCTTGCCGTAGGACACTATACCCAAAAGCGTCAACTTTTAAACATTTAGCTCAATATGAACCAGATGTACAGTATACACTGGCACTTGCGAGGCAGAACGCAGTGCGAAGTTTTACCTGTGCACATGAATTGTAAAAGAAAATATAATCGTTTTTTATCATGAACAGACTGGCATTGATAAGGAAAACTATCGTTAGAAAACTAATGTAATACCCAACAATTTTCTTCACTAGATACGTAGCAGAATACTTGGAGAGTGCTACTGTAAAAAATAAATTTATGAAAAGTAATTTATTTTATGCTAACATCGCGTTGAAATATCAAATAAATTATTTGCATTTTATGTTGTCGACAAGTATTAACACCTTTTGGAAAAGACATCCACAAATAAAAAGAAAATACAATTCCACAGTTGAATAGGCCCTTAAATTCCAGCTCATGAAAAACAATGAGTATCCTTTCCTTTTGTCCTCTTACCAAACGATAGTTTTCCTAAGTGAAATTTATGCCAAAATGTGGAACGGAGAAAAAACGAGTGAAAGTTCAACATCTATCTTTTGCTTAGCATCAGTGGAGAAAAAACAATTTATAATAAAAATAACTGTACAGTGTAAACAAAAGAAGGGTTCTAATAATGCTCTCTAAATGTTGGTGAATGTAAATGTGTCATTTTGAAAATCGACTTTTTTGCAGAAATTACTTTTTTATGGTTGGTGCCCTCCCTTAAAGGGGTACTCCGGCCTTTTCTTCATAGTCCCCCATTCGTGTGAAAATCCGCTAAACATGCCAATAAGCATCGCTGAAATAATACCCAAAATATTGGTCAAAAATATTTGCGATCTTATTAAATTAAAACTTTAGTTCCCCACTTTGTGTTTCAGATTGAAAGTCTTTACTGGTAACTATAAAAAAGTGATGTCAGGGGAAGGCAAGGGTTCACTCTTCGGACTGTAGACTTTGTACCCAAATGATCGCAAGCAGTCCCATGGAATCAAATGAATGCTTTGGAAGCTCGCTCTAGCGCCTGCGCAACAGCACGAAACAAATGCTCGACACAGTCCATTTTCAGACTGCCCGTATCCTACCAGAGCGCCATATAGTTGTTACGTTCAGGGATATGTTTCGCGATTTCTAAGTGTTATGCATTTTTGTTCACATTTTTTATGTCCGTTTAATCTGTCATTGACACAGTGTGACGTCTGTCCTACGTACTTAAACCCACACTCCAATGGTATTTCATACACTACCACAACTCTCGCAACATATCAATTTTTCCCGATGGGCGTTTTTGCACTCAATCGCCCTTTTAGAAGAAATTCTAATTGATGTTCGATAAAACTCTCATCACATGCTACACTAATCATCCTTTTCCACTGCCTTTCTACCGATTCCGTGATACAATGGACACACGACATTTCTAACGCGTTTGTGACAAAGGACTTTACAATCCCAGCCTTCACGGTTTAAACTCACTCTTGGTAAAACCGGTTTCAAATTTTCTTTTCGGATTTCCAACATAACGCTTTGATTCAAGTGAATACTCAAATCTAGGGACTGTAGAACATCTTCCTCCGGTTTTTGTGCTGTAAACTTCAATTCTGGAGCCGTTAAACTTATCACACCTTCTATGCTTTCTGATGGACCTTCCGTAAACATATATACCATGATGTCATTTACATATCTTCTCACTAATGCCATACTCAGGTGCAACTCCTGTAGATTATCGCGCACTTCATGGTCTAAAGAGTTCAGATAAACTTCGGCTAAGATAGGTACGACTGATTACCCTATTTAAAAAACTTCTTTTTGCATATACTTCGCTACTTCGTACGCCACTAACGTTGGCTTCAGATAAAACTCTAGGATTGTTAAAAAACTTTCTACCGATATATACCTGAGACCAATGGGAACTTAACGAGATTCATCTCCAGTGCCTCCTCACTTTCTGCATTAACCGAGTCTTTTCTTGGGAACAGAACCGGTCGTTCATGTCCATCGATAACACCCAACGACGCCTCCCATGATGAGTTTTCAAAATGTCAATCAATTTGTTTGAATTCCTAAGAGATAGTGACTTCTTTAAGCATGCATAACTCAACCCTCTTTTCAGAATATTTGAGAACCATTTTCTGCCATGTCCCACTCATTAATAAGCGCATGAAGGGGCACTTCAGGCTGATGATCTTTTATAAAGAGAAAAACTTCATCCTCTATGTTGAATTTGTTACGCTCCCGGTACATGTTTCTATATTTTTCAATTCATCCTCGTTCAGGACTGCACAAATCTTTCTTTTCAGTTTTCCAATGTTCCCTACCCATTCCGAAAAAAATAAGGGTTCCATTGCTGTTTCTCTTTTTTCTCGAATATTGTCATAGGTAAAACAGAAAACCGTCCGACTTACCTGTTTCTAACAACTTCAAGGACTTCGTTTGCAACTCCCTCTTAAAGCATTGACTTCCCTAAAATTATTTTGTCCTTTGGGTACGTCTCATTCATTATTTTATACATACTGATTGCATTATCTACGAAAGCGACCTTTTCTTGTGGGCTAACCATTCTGGCTACAGATGAATGAAAGACAACACGTCAATCCTCGAAGGTTTCAAATTCAAACAACCCTTCAGTCCCTCAGCCAGGACTTCCTCCGTCCTGCGTGATAACGCTTCGAAACACATGGATTGATAATATACTGCCGGGGCTCACACCGTTCATCAGTTCGAAACCAAGATGTCCGACGCCAATTACCACGAGACTTCAAGACTTTGATATTGTTTAGGATATGCGTAGGACAGACGTCACGCTGCGTCAGTGACAGATTAAAGGAACATAAAACAAATGTGAAGAAGAATGCACATGAGTCGGAAATCGCGAAACATATTCCTGAATGTAACCCTCTATGGCGCTCTGGTCAGATATGGGAGTCATACACAGAGAGAGCAATGATGAAAGGAGTAGTAAAGGAGATTCTGTGGATAAAATCTCTAGGCAGTCGTATAAGTCAGGTTTCACTACACTTCGGAAGCAATTCAAAAAGCTTTTTTAAAAATGCAATGTAGACTTTTGGAAGTATGTTTTAAGTGTAAAAGGGAACCCATATCCTGATTGTGGTTGTCCAAAATGATCGGAAAGCACTCCTTTTTCTTTGGTTTTGTTTTGCACTTCTTTTGTTTCCTGACGTTATTTTGGCTCGAAGGCGTTTTAGTGTGTTTTTTTTTTTGTGGGGGGGGGTAGGGGTGGAGAGAGCATCTTGTATCACAATCGGGAACTTTGTTATAGAACAGAAGGTGAGAGAGATACTTTTATTGAATTTTGAACGAGGATGGGCGGTCGCTTAGCGTGTTGACCTATAAGGTTGTTCACATTCTCGCATTGTGTGATGTGGCGCTTGAATTGCATATACCTCGTCTTTCTGTATTGGTGGTGATTACCTTGAAATTGAAACTGTTAAAGGAGGTTGAATAAATAAACAAGTTAGCTGAGTTTGAGACGTTGTCTCGTCTATTTTCTTTCCCTTCTACGCGATGATGTTTCTTCTGTACCCCACTCACGTTAATTCAACATGGTTATTATTCAGCAGCTCGTCTGCATCATTACCATATTTGCTATGAATTCTAAATGCAGTGTCAGGAAGACAATAATACTTTGATGTGCAGCCGACTGTTTTATGTAGTTGAAAGCTAGCCCATAGAAGAAAGTAGGCCTGGGGTAAAGGGGAGTGTGTGTGATGCATCGCTGTTGCGCCGCATTCACACTGGGGGAATCAACCGCATCCGCAAAGCGATTGCGAACGCGGTTGCTTAAAGATGCAATACAAATTCACGCCCAGTTGGTGATGAAAACAAGCGAATCCGCTTCGCGGTTGCAATTCGAACGCCAGTATGAATGCTGCCTTAAGCCCCGCCACCCAAGCCTCATCGTGCTGTTCGCGGAAATACCAACGTCTCCAAGTGCGATCAATACGCTGAGCGCCCAGGGTCCGCCCTGTCCGACAGATTGGGGAGAGCCTCTCAAAGCACTTCCGCCGCACGTCGCAAACACGTGACGAGCACGCAAGAAAAACTGGAGCATCGTTTCTTAGGGTCGAGTCCCTCATTTAAAGCGCGGCTCTTTTACGAGGGACAACAAAGCAGAACCAAAGGAAGCCGTTTTCCCGCAAAAACACTCAAGCGACGGCCGCGGACATTTTTCGTTGGCATTTTGTCGTTGCGCTGACCGTGAAACGCATTCGAAACGACACTGCTATTATTCCAACGGAGGCTGGCGCGCGAATTGAGCCCTTCGCTTCGATCTCTTACCCGACTTGTGCTGAAACTCTCCCCTGCCTCTTTTCCCTTCGCCTCCCCAAATACTTCCAACGTTCGAAACTTAAAAACCGCGATACTTCATGCTTTTCTTTTTTTTTTTTTATCTCTTTCCGGCGTTGAAATGCCAGAGTGCCAGTACAGTTGCGGGTAAGGCTGCCCACAAGCGGTCGTTTCTCTTTCTTTATCCCGCTTTCGTTTTGCGTTCTTGGAGGAAACGTAGATGTTTGTACATTTGAATGACTTTCGCTCGCGCGTTGCAGCGAACGCAGATTTCTCGGCGTGGCCTTCGCCCTCTCTCGCATTAGAAAGAACAGTCAAAGTGGCGAGAGAGACAGAGAGAGAATGTGCAAAGAGAGACGGAGCGAAGGCGCGAGGGGCTCCCGGAACGCGGCCCGGATCAAATCCTCGGAGGGGGCGGCCGCTTCTAGGCTAATTGCGCGTCCTCCGCTCGTGCGTTGCCATACGTAGAGGCTCTTGCGCTTCCTAAGCTTGAGGAATGCCGCGCGCTCAGCACATTGCGGCAATGACGGGCCTTTTTTTTTATTGATGCGGGCCTTATCTGCGGACGTTGTTTCTCGTTGGGCCGTACGTGGTCGTTCGACGCTGTGAACCGCAGGCGCATTTATAATCGGTGACAGGTTAAGGATGCGGAGGGGCTCCACCTCCGGCGCGAGTTCTCTGACCTCTAAGGACATACGAGTTATTATAATGTACGTCAGAAGTTCAACTAGAGCTGGTGTTTATGGGAGTTCCGGTTTCAAACTGAAGCAGACAGCGACCAGTTCACTTTCGAGGTGATCAGCGTGCACTTTGTCTTTTCGCCGGTAGATAACAGGAAGCAACTTTGTCACTTGGGTTGTAACGAATAGTAGCCAGATGTATTAATATTATAAAAATGTGCTGGCTTTAGTTACAGTAGTTTTTATTTTATTTATTTGTTTTATCAGTGAGCCATGTTTAACTTCCCGCTATTCCGGGTTCAATCCCATGTTTCAGAGCAAGAGTGTAGAGACAAGCGACGAATGTAAGGAAGAATAACAGTCGAAAAGAGCACAGGGGTTGTTCAGTTATCGCGTAACATCCCGATGTCGCTAATAATTATAATATACGAAATTTATATGCCACTAAAATTACCCACGTTTACGAGCTGTGAAAAAAGTGTAAAACGGTAAAATTACGCAGACTATAAAAAGGTGTTTTCACTTTATTATTGTGCCAACCTTTTCTAGTGATAAGAGGTTTTTGGCTTTCAAAGTTTTCGAGCAGACTAACCTTTGCACCGATACATGAGCCGAGTGAATAAAAGGAATGTTAGTTTTTGCGAATCGCACTCATTACTTCGCCTTCACTTCATTTAATCATCTAAATGCACAGAGAGGTACCAGTCCAGTGTTAGTGCGTAGTGTTTGACGTCTCTTGATTTTTGAGATGCCTTTCATTTCTTTGGATTGTAAACCCTCCTGCAGAAAAGCGCCGATGCCGTGTTCGCGCTAGCAGTGTCGGAGAGTGTACATAAATGCACGCATGACGCTAATTTTGAACGGTGTTTAAAGCCATTTATTTGAAAGAAAAAAAGCTGTAGGTTACCAATATTTTCCAGCGATATATGTTATGGGCTTTTCCCACCACTAGAAATGACGTCCGCTGTTGATGTTGTAGTTCTGAATGTTCTAATTGTAGCTTTAGTGGTTGATGTAGTTGGCGCAATAGAGCGTTCTTCGCCGATGTTGCTGGATCCGTGTTGATGTGCGAAGTGGAGGTATTACCACAAAGTTACGCCGCATATATATATATATATTTTTTTTTTAATGCGAAAAGATTAACTATTTTATGGAGCGCAGCCGGCGTTGGCTGTGACCACGAAAAACAGGCATCTAAATGAACGGCAGTGAAAATGGCTGCGACGCGTCATATCATGTGCTTCGTCACAAAAGTTGGTGGGGCGCTCAAAATCAAAGCAAATACGCATAAGAAAAAACAAAACAAAAGAGAAGCACAGCAGATGCACCGTTAAGGGAAGGCGTGGAGCCGGCAGGAGTTCGCAGCGAGCCTGCGCGGAGGAGTGGGGAGGGAGCATGACGTCACCGCTGGAGCGCAGTGTGCGAAAGGAAGACTTGGCGCTCTGTTTGTAGGAATCCAGCTGTGTGTAAGAATGTTTTCGCATGCCTTCACGTGAGCGGCCTTAAAGGGCCCCTGGAAAAAAAAGAAAAAAAAGTTTTTTTAAAACAGTCTGGTTGCGACACGCGTGTCAAAAAATGAATTTTACACGAAAACAATATTTTTTAGAGCAATATTGACGGCGAGAGATTTATTCGAAAATTTTCGCGCAAATTCCAGGTCATTCGGCTCGGCATCTCATTGGTAACGATGGTCATTCAAATCAGCTTCTCATTGGCCAAAAGAATGAGTGACAGCTTTGATGTTGGTTATAAAATCTTCGTGATCTCTTGAAAACGCCTTTTGAATTACATATTTTTAGCTTTAGGAAACAATCCATCGAATGAACGTCGTAATTGTTTACAAACGTTTTACAAAATCGTTACTTCCGTTCGGATAAAACAACAAACAAAAGCTTCGCCATTTTGTTTTTCTGTCATGGTCACGGTCTTGCAACGCGTCTCGCGTCCTCGGGTGGTTTTATAGTTTTATCGCGTTTATATGTGAAGACCTCCTGAAAAGGGCTTGTTGCTTGTGTTAGTTAGTCATGGCCGATTCACATAACGGACTGGATCCGCGGAGGGTGACGACATGTCTGCGGTTCGTCTATCTCCCCAAGCGCATCACACGAAGGAGACGACGAGCAGACGACAGCGAGACAAACCGAACCTGGTCGCCACCCCACAGTGCCGCGAACTCCAACATCGCACCGTGCACCGGTTGTCCAAGAGAGAAATCGACGTTTGCTACCGCGATAAAGAATCGTACGCCGCTGTCACGTACCGATCGAGACAAAACACCGTGATAGGCTTCGCGCGAGCGCCACTAAAGCTTTACTAACCCAAAGCATGAGAGTGACACAGGCATGGTCCTGCTCGAGAGGGTTCCGCGTAGAAGCAACGAAGTTCTGGGCTCGGGGAAGTGCGTTTGGAGATGCCTTCACGCACTCCGCGCTCGTGCACAACACTCAAGTTCACCACAGCCACAAGAGAGGTCTTGCTCGGTGAAATCCTGATTGGACGTGCAAGAATCATCGCGGCGTGCTAGACGAGTTTTGACGGAAGCTTCTTGACGCGGACCCGGAGGAGTACAGGAACCTGCGTGGCGTCAGCCAGACGAAGTTTCTGCAGTTCCTTTCACACGTGGAACGAAGAAACGCCCGACAAAATGAACCAGCGAACGCACAAAAACACAACGATGCGCCACTTTTGTTTTCATGATTTCATCGCTTAGAAACCCCAGAAACAAAACACAAGAAAACAATGTACGGTTGCCAGACTAAACGCTTTTCAAGTCAATCTGCCGCCAAAAATCCGCAAGTGCAAAAAGGCGCGTCCGCGGACGAGGTGCGGATTGCAGGAATCGGTGACGTGCCGGTCACTTGTACACGGTCTGCGGACAAAAATCGCGATTCGGACCGTCGTGTGAATCGGCTGTACGACGCGGTACGACGTGCGACCAACAGACACAGGAAGTAGCAATGGCTCTCGTACGGGGCGCAGACAAGCCAGCCAAGCAGCCAAGCCGATCCACTAGGAGGTGGCGGGGAGTATCTCTCCTCCACGCGCCCGAAATGCCGGAGGAGAGAAAAAGTCGAAAGGAGGTGACGACCGACTAAATTGCGTCTAAAGCAGTCAATATTGCTCTAAAAATTTTTTTTTCCTGTAAAATTTATTTTTTACACGTGTGTCCCAACCAGACTGTTTTAAAAACTTTTTTTTCTTTTTCAGAGGCCCTTGAAGTGTTCTTCCGTAATGTTTTGTTGCTGGTTTGTACATGTAAAGAACAAAACTATCCCATTGTTAAATTCACATCCGGGAGTCACCAATGCGCGGTCGTAAAATTAAGAAATGCTTTCAAGGTCTCGAGTACGTTGAGAATTAACACTCAATCAGGCGCACATTCTAAAGTGACGTATACAGATTTTAGTCTGCAGACAGATTCTACGAAATACCTTAGTACGGGCCGGGTGTCCACATCGGCATGCCTCACCGCGATTCTACTTCTTCATATGCCAGTGCTAGTCCAGGAGCATGAGCAGATCGACAGCAATTTTGACTTCTCTCTCCACAGAAATAAACCTAATGCCTTAAAGGCAAGTCTTTCTTAATAATTTGCTAAAAAACGTCCCAGACAAAAAAAGAAAGCGTCCCAGCTTTCGAGAAAAATATGTTCGATAGGTTCAAGCTTTTTGCACACAAAACAATCAACATTTCACGGCACGGAGTTCTTTTTTTCCTCGAGCCATCTTTTGACAGGGAGTGTTTTGGTGCATAACAGAAAAAAAAAGTTTTAATGGAAAGGGCAAAAATTATCGTTTTAACTCTAGATGACACATTACGCTCCGGCCTGCGTGGAACATGGAACGATGAAACGGTTCGAGAAAAACACTTTCAATATGGTCGCGAGTGAAGCGCTTGCGTGTGACAGTCGACGAGTATCAAGAGAAAAAATGCAGTGACAAAAAACGACACGCTTCGACCACTTCTCAAGGAAACTGCTGAGTTTCCTTTGCTCAGGTATACATGAAGAAGCAACAGAGGGATTTCATCTGCAAGTGTCGTTTGAATTACCTTCCGAAGAGAGGGGTTTGTTTGCTCTCTAAGAAACATAAAATAGGATACAGTTGGCATAACAAACACATGAGATAGCGATAGCAAACGCTTCACCGACGCGACGAAACAAATTGTCGCGACGCATTCTCTCCCACCTCGAACTCCACGATAGAAAACGTGCAAAAAACACGATGTGATTTCTGAATATTCACTCTAGCACACGCCAGCACTTGAAGCACATACCAAAATTCTAGTGATTAAAAAATATTACGAGTGGTATCGCGCGTAAAAAGCGACGACTCCATCCTTTCCATTTTCCAGCTGCTTCGCGAGTTTTCTGCAGTTGCGATGACCAGTATGCCTTCGATCTCTTATAATGCTGCAGAGGAATTGCCTAAAGTATTTTGTCGGTGGCGACGTAAGATTTATGTCTACAAAAACGTCGGACTTTGTGGCCCATGTTCTATGCCATAAGCCGCTAGAGCTACGCCACAGCGTTAAAAACCCGCTTTATACTCATGGTTTTCGTAGTACCATACATGCTCCTATATACTGACAATGCCTGGCAGATCGCCACGAGAAGCGGCCGCCGAAATGGAAAAGGTGGAGCTGCAGACAACGGATGAGGGAGAGCCACGTGACTGGCGCTCCGCTGCGGCGATACGCCGAAACACATTTCTCCCGAGCGAAATAGTGTGTTTCGGGTCCCCGCCGCTGCAAAAGTTGTGCGCTGACGTCCAGGTTCCCTGAGGAATGGCTCTTTGATGCTCTGTGCTACCAGATCCTCGCGCTGCAAATCTGCGACCGGGCACTCTATGACTCCGTCGTCGAACTGTCGGGCTTTGTGGAGATCATGAGATGAGGCTATGTTAGTACCAACGCCCACTGCACGCGCTTTTTAATAAAAAAGATATAGCGGATAACAAAATGCATTCGTAGCTTTGTCAATACCTAGAGCTCGTGCCAGGGACAAGCGCTTTAACGCGCTCCGGAAGAAAAACCGAAACAAAGAGTTCGGAAAAAACGGAACAAAAACACAAAAACAGATGTCTGTTTTATTTCAAGCTCTTTCGAGGGGATCGGTGGCCGAGTGGGCTAGCGGACACCAGCTTGGAGCACGTGGAGCGAAATGCTCGCGCTGCAGAACCAGATATCCTGGGCTCAATCCCCACCCCTGGCCGTTTCGATCTGGACGGAGCATCGTACCGGCGTGCGGTCGTGTATCACTACTGCGTGATGCACGTTAAAGACCCCAGGCTAGCGGTTGTACTAGTGGCTAAATTGCTCATCTGCAGCTGGGAGACTCGTCGCCCGTTGAGGCAGACCAAGTTCTAGGCTGTATAGACCTTTTGCAGTAGCTGTGCATGGGCGCCGCCATAACTGACCTTCAGTTTTCGTTTCCTCTTATTCCGTTTACTTCACTTCATCATTGCCACTAGAAGGCCAGGTCATTGTCATTTTAGATTTTACTGAATTGGCTCTATGGGTGGCGTGACACGAAGTCGTGACGTCACTTCCGCTACCGCTAAATTTAGCGAGAAAACGGGAGTGGTGTTGAGGTCATGTGACTTCAATTTCCACGCTAAATTTAGCGGGAGAGTTTTTCCCCGCTGACTTTAAGCGAAAAAGATTTTGCACAATGAAACTCGCGCGGTTACGCCGACGCCGACACCGACGGTGACGCCGAGGACGGATGCTGCCGACGCCGACGGTGACGCAAACGCCGCCCAACCCTGAAAGGGCACCTAAGAGCTGCGCGCTAAAAGGGCTTCCTCTTTTTTAGAGGCGCAGCTCATAAGGCGCCCGTTTCCGGCTTGCGTGGCGTCGGCGTCGCCGTCCCGTCGGCGTCGCCGTCGGCGTCGGCGTAACCGCGCGGTGCATGGTGAGGTAAATTTCCTCTCGCTAATTTTAGCGGAAAATTGTCCCCGCTAAATTTAGCAGAAGAAATTCCCGCTAAATTTAGTGGAAAAATCTCCCGCTAAATTCAGTGAAAAATTTCCCCGCTAAGTCTAGCGGAAATTTTGCCCCGCTAAAGTTAGCAGAACAAATTCCCT